>CALYDE020000722.1:435898-520523 GCA_944472155.2 Trichobilharzia szidati | reverse complement strand
GCAATAAAATGAGAACTTGCGGATAAGGTTGTTCAAAGGTCCATTTTCTAGCTTATTTAGAAAGAAATCAGCCAAAATGGGACCCAATGGGCGATATACCAAATGAGATAATAACGAAGAAATTAAGAAAATCAGTCCAAAGAACTTTTAATGCTGGCGAACTACACGTATTATTCTCTACATGACCGATGGCGCTACCTCGACTAAAAGATGAAGTACCTAGACTAGCCACTTCAGATTGTATCTATCAATTCAACTGCGCTTGTGGAGCGATTTGTATCGGCAGTTGCTCTAGGAACTTGATTTTTCGTGCTCACTCGAGAACATCTCCCAGCATGGCTAAGTAAAGGTGTAGTGAAAACCATTAACAGTTCGATATTGGAACATCTGGTGCAAACCGGCCACAAAGCCAGCGTGGAAGAATCCTTCTCTATCATCTACCGGGTGCCTAATAAACTGCCAAAATCATCGAAGCACCGCATGCTCCAAACAGCAGAGGCTATTGCAATTCGCCTCAAAAAACCAGTGCTCTGTGTTCAAAAGAAGCAAGTCCAACCCCTACTACTGCCCTGGCCAGCCTTCAGTAGAGACTATAAATTCATGAATTTGTAATATTATCTTTCCTAATTTTTCTGACATTCAGTTTATTTTTATGTTGGTGCTATTGAGCTGTAATCTACTGATATTATTGATTCGATGTTATTTAAACATTAATGTTGTTCATAACACTAATTCATTCATTCATTCACTATAATGTATATATAACTGTAGAGCCTGATGGTGAAGTTATCGAAAGGAGTATTCTTTATAAGTTTCCAGACCGTAGGTGTTACGAACTTCCTGGAATAATTTGAGCACCGAGTGAGATTGATTCATTATAGAAGCTGTGGCTTACACAGCGAAACGTTCAGAAAAATCTTGTTTTGATTTTCTTAACACGATGGGATTAATTTAAATAATTTATGATGGAGTAGTCTTTGTTCAGTATCAATTCTTTTGAAAAAATAAATCTGTCAGTATTTTTAAAGTGTTTAGAGGCGGGAAAGTGTTACAAACGGATTTCTATCAATAGCTAATTTAACTCCACCCATCCCATGACAACAAGAGTCATGGATATGCCGATTAGCCAATTGTTTTCAAATTATTAATTGCAGTGTCTTTTGTAATCAACATCACTGGTCATAATTTAGTTCGAGATTACCAACTGATCTGGCAAACAACTTGTGTTAAAAACTGAAAAGTAAAAATTTGAGAATATAACAGCTAATTAGGTTATATTTTTTTCATAATGCTACAAAAAAGAGTTGGGAAATTAAACAATAGCAAACACATCAGCGAAGTCAAGATGTTTCATATCCCAAAACATTTTCAAGAATCTTTGATATATAATCCATACGTTTGTCAATGCGTTTACACACTAAAATGAAATAAATGTACATGTTAAACACGTTTGTCAGTGTGAACAGTAAGTACTTACCGATTTTAGCGATTTCCATTAATTTCAGGTCCAAGTCTTCTTTCATCATGTATTTATCCAATGTTTTATAAATCTTTTTTCTTCCTTTCTTTAAAGTCTTTTTTATAAGCTTATACACTGGTTTCTTTAGTGAGGCAATTGATTTTTTTGTTGTTGAGAAATAAAGGTACTTACAATTCCACGTTTTGGTTTCTTCTCCTCTTCATCTTCATCGTCATCATCATCGTCGTCATCGCCTTCGGCATCTTCACCCTCTTCATCTCCTTCTTTGCCATCTTCTCCCTTTTTCCCTTTCTTATCCTCTTTCTCCTTTTTGTCTCCTTTCTCCTTTTTCTTCTCTTCCTTCTCCTCTTCGCCTACCTTAACCTCCTTGTCGAGCTTTTCTACATTTCCAGTGATATTATGCGGTTTTTCCTCTTTGATACTATCATTCCTGAAATAAAAGAAGTTTAAACAGTCATGTGTGAATTCAGGTTGACGGGATTTACCAGTAAAATCAGTAGTATGGATCATGTTTCCTGACTAATGACATTTTGTGTTACTTTTACAGAATTTACCCCTCATCTATAAGAAAAGCATTATTCGTATACTAAAATAAAAAAGTCCAATATAGAAAGAGTTGGTTTATAAGTTTTTTATGAACTGTCAAATGTAAGCTAAACGAGTGGATATACAATCATTTTGTAAAGACTAGAAGTGTTTTCCACTAGCCACTAAAGCACAGAATTGTGACAGAATCAACAAAAATACAGTCTGACGTCGATTGTTTGTTAATGGCTAAGAGAAGAGTCTAGGAGGCACGTTCTCTCCTATTTTGGACTTATCGGATGGACGTTCTTCTTCCCCCAATGAAACCCAAATCTAGCGCTCATCAATTTCGTTCGCTAAAGAGTTATCCACAAGGACACTGGGCTCTAAAAGTCACCTTCTATGCAAAGGCGTTTGATTCAGAGTTATTCATTCAAGTTTGTGACTTCTCGTTGATATATCTAACTGAGTTGATCAGTCTTTTTGAATAGATGCCTCGATATTACCGGGATTAACATTTTGAGGGTACTTTTTGCTAGTGGTCGGCAGGCTGTTGTTTGTTTTGTGGGAAACAGATGTAGAATCACATCTTTGGTTTGCAGAGTACAAACTCCTAGATAATAATCACCCGCGTTTCCTTTGGTAGTATGTACTATTCACTGATTGTTATTAGTAGTTAGGAACAAGATTGGTCACTAAGTGATCTGAGTCAGACAACAACTGAAAGCCACTAAGGAGTGCTGAACAGCTGTTTTGTCCTTGCTTGAGACTCCTCATAGGTACACACTAATCACTCTAATCACCAGGGATCGAACCCAGAACTTCCAGATTACAAGGAGAGCTTCGTGACCACTCAGCCAATGGGATGGAATCCTATTGCTCGTGAATCCTAACTCTTTCTAGTTTGCTATATATAGCACTCTAACGCCAACCAATGTTATCGGCCAATATTTATCTTCACAGCCGTGTCCTGATGGACACCACTGGCAATGACTTCCTAATGGAACATCAGGCAACTCCATCCTGTAGTTAATCACACCGTTGACTGTTGAATAAATTTTCAAGTGTTGGTTTGCAGGAATTTTTTTAAAAATTTTTTTCCAAACTGATCAAAGGCTGACTTCAGTTAGACAACCATTGAAAATCAGAAGGTAATAAACAGTTATTTCGTCCTTGTTCGTGACTCTTTAGCAGCCAGTACTAGTGTCCATAGTAGGAATGAGATCTACTCACACATGAACCAGTAGTGCTTGCTACCCCTTTATTTATAAGTCATCCGAACAAAGTCTAGCAGCAGCCTAGTTCGATACAAAAGTTAAACAGTTTCTCTCTTCGTTCAACAATTATCGTTCTCTTTCCAAGAGATGATATTTACCATGTCAAGTAACCAGCGCAGAGTGAAGCATTCTGCTGCCTGAGCTATTTTCAACGTTGCTTCCTTCGTAAACTTTAAACATCAAGATAGGATTAAAAATGGAGATTGTCAACACTCATCGTATGAAAAAAACAACAGAAAAATATCAAAACTATAATAACTCACTTAACTTGTAGAGCAGAAATTACGAGAAAGGATACTAGAAATAACAAAATAGTTGGTTTCATATTATCTCATAAAGATTATGAAATAAAATGATAAAATTGATTAAAACATCTTATATTGCATACTTATATATATAGTAGTAATAACAGTCTAACTAGTTATGGATATCTAGCCCCTATCTAACTAATTTGATGAATGCATTCTAATGTTTTTCATGTATGTGTCCTCTGTCCACAAATTCAGTGAAGTGTATATATGTTGACATGTATATAAACTTATTCAATACGTTGTATAATTCAAGGGAATTGTTAATATTTAACAGTTTTGTCCTAAATGAATGTTTATACATTTTTTATTATTATAATGTAACTAACTTATGCCATCTAAATTAATTTTCATCTTTATGTGTGTGTGTGTTATTTTGAATTCACTGGATGTTATACAACAGCCAGTGTTGAAATAAGCACAAAGCCTGTGGCGCTGTGTGGGCACCACTCACACAACTTTCTTGCTTCATTAATATACATGAGTAAAAATTGATGATTAGACATTTTTTGTTTGATTGCATGGAGGATTTCATCATGAGCTGGCATTAGTTAGAGAACCACTGGAAAACCAGCTGGGAGTACTGGACAGCTTTCTCCCCCGTCCTAATTTGGGGCTCTTCATCAGTACGCGCCCACAGGGATTCGAACCCAGGACCTTCTGGTTACAAGGCCTGCGAGCTCGTAGACCATTGAGCCACTGCGACCCGATCCAATGGTCCTTGAATTCTAACTTCTGCCAATTCACGACATAGCGCGACCTTTTCGCAATGTCTTCTTCGATGAGTTACTGCCTCATCTTCAACCTGCTGTACCCTACTGGTCACGGCTTCCCACTAGAATCCCAGGTTAACTGCCTGAATTGGGCCAGTCATTTTTTACGAGTTGATCATGGATTGATATCAGTTAGAGAACCATTGAAAACAATCCAGGGAGTACTGGACAGCCAGCTGTTTCATCCTAGTTTGGGAATCATCGGCCATAGAAATGGGTCCCAGTGGCTGAATGGTATACGAGTTTGCCTTGTAACCGGAAGGGCCTGGTTTCAAATCCCAGTGCGTGCGTACTGACGATGATTCCCAAACAAGGATGAAACAGCTGGCTTTCCAGTACTCCCTGGATTGTTTTCAATGGTTCTCTAACTGATATTAATCCGTGATCAACTCGTTAAAACATAACTAACCCTCACAAACCAAACTATAGAAGATTAGACATTTGAATAAAATCAATATAAGATAAAGTAACTTGTTAGAATGTTTCAATGTGAAGTGAATACATTTTTACATTATTTATTATCCTCTGATTTGACTGGTGGTAATAATATCTTCCATATCTCTGGTATTTGCGTTCACTTCTATCGCGTGTGTTGGGTGTAGACTTGATGAACCAGGCAGGATTCAGTAATCAATCTCTCTCTCCATCTACCTATATTACTTTTTAGAATTTTGACTCCTTTCCACCCGCCCTATTGTGTCGTTTTGTGTTAGTGCATACAGTGCGATTACTGAGTTTTTTTCTAAATTACTTATCTTCGCGGTTGGTGTCAATCATTCTAACCTTAGCTAAATTCTTATGTTCTGATAGGCAATCTGACTACTCCAGATCTACTAGTTTGACTGACCTGTGTAGTTGACTAAACTCACAGTGACGGAAAGGCATTTTGTAAATTATCTTATTTTGTCTCATTGGGTCTTTTAGCCTATAGAGCTTATCTCTGAGTGAGTTTGTAGGTTCGAATGCCACCCTGATCCCTTCTTTATTGAGAATCCTACTAAGTGGGTTCTCAGATGTCCCCTCCTTATATGATAAAACTATAGATACCTTACATTGTTTCTTATTTATTTTATCATTATTAGTTCCACCATTATTTTTATTTTGCTTTTGACCTTTCTTGATATTCACAATGAATTTTGTAGGATAATTATTTAACACCAACGCTTCTTCTATCTATTTCATCTCATCTTTCAGGTGAGATTATCAGAACATAAAATGTAACTAAGATTAGAGTGATTGACCCCGACCGCAAAGATAAGTAATTTAGAAAAAAGCTCAGTAATCGCACTGCATTCACTAACACACAACTACACAATAGGGCGGGTGGAAAGGAGTCAAAATTCTAAAAAGTAATATAGGTAGGCGGAGAGAGAGAGATTGATTACTGAATCCTGCCTGGTTCATCAAGTCTTCACCCAACACATGTGATAGAAGTGACTCAACGCAAATACCAGAGATATGGAAGATATTATTACCACCAGTCAAATCAGAGGATAATAAATAATGTTAAAATTTTATTCCAATTCACATTGAAACATTCTAACAAGTTACTTTATCTTTTATTGATTTTATTCAAATGTCTAATCATCAGTTTTTACTCATGTATATAAATGAAGCAAGAAATTCATGTGAGTAGCACCCTGATATGATTATGAGTGGCAATAAATTGTGCTCGAAACGTGGTCGTATCAGTCAGTGTATTGCTGTTTAACATCACTGTGTGATTTTATCAAAATAAAATCTTACCCACATTGTAGAACAATTGCTAAAATAGTATACACAAATCGTCCCTTGTGTTAGTTTGAACAATGAAAGGATGAAGATATTTTTACAGGATAAGATGAGCTTTGATTGGTGTGTCTAGTCCTTTCTTTGGTGCAGACTGAATTCTATCAGTAAGGTTTGCAATGTGGCCACCTAGTGGACACTAGTAACTAGTGTCCAATCAAAATACCCAATACAGTCCTACTGAAGGTCAATTGCGAGCCCGAATTGCTCAGAGGTAACGTCTCTGACTGCACCACTCACTGGGTGACGTGGGTTTGAATCTCAGAAGAGACATGAGTTCCTTCAAGGCTGCAGATACGCATTGCTGATTAATGAGTGCCAACTAGCACGAAACCTAGATCCAAAGCTCCCTTTGGCCGATTGCCTCCAACCATCTAATATCATAAGATGACCTCGTTTCATTTCGTGGATTCTTGTAAAATGCGCACAACCTTAAACAATATGAAATATTATTGATTACAAAACACATCTTAACATACTTTTTATCACAGTGAAGTCGAGTTGGAATTAGTTAAGCTTTCAAAATAATTCAAGCGCCGAAGAATGAAGATGTCCAAGGCAGGGTATAAAAGCATGACCAGCGTTCATCACTCTGAAGTCAATGTAGAAGTCTACTGCACTCAGAATAAAGAATACGATTCAAGTTTCGAACAGTCATATAAGTATAAAACTTGGGCGATGTGGTAGAGTATAACTCCATGATGGATAAGATTTTATTTTGATAAATCACACAGTGTTGTACAGTTATATTAACTGATGACGTTTCGAGCACAAACTATTGCTCATAATCATATCAAGTTACTCACACAACTTCTTTCCTTCATTTATATACATGTGTGGAATCGATTAGATATTGGAATAAAATTCAATATGAGATAATGTACATTCAGAAATAATAGTACGAGTGTTATTAATCCATTACAATTAGATGGGAAATACGACGAGTGTTTCTATAGTCATAATAAGTTAATTGTTAGAATGTTATGATGTGCTTGAATGGAAATAGAATTTTAAGATTATTTATCATCCTCTTCTGATTTGACCGGCGGTAATAATATCTTCCATATTTCTGGTATTTGCATTGAGTCATTTCTGTTGCATGTGTTGGGTGTAGACTCGATGAATAAGGATTCCGTAATCAACCTCTCTTTCCACCTACCTATATTACTTTTTAGAATTTTAACCCTATCCCACCCTATTGTGTGGTTGTTTGTTAATGCGTGAAGTGCAATAGCTGAGCTTTTTTCCAAATTACTTATCTTTTCAGGGTCAATCAGTTTTCCCTTAGCTAAATTCTTATGTTCTGATACTCTGACTATCCCTGATCTACAAGTTTGACCTATGTAGTTGACTTCACAGTCATTGCAGGGTATTTTGTAAATTATATTATTTTGTTTAATTGGGTCCAACGGGTCCTTCAACCTACAAAGTTTGTCTCTGAGTGAGTTTGTGGGTTTGAATGCCACCTTAATTCCTGCTTTATTGAGAATCCTACGTAGGGCCTCAGATGTCCCCTCCTTATATGGTATAACAGTAGAAGACTTATATTCTCTCTTATTTATGTTATTACTACTAGTTGCACAATTACTTTTATTTTGTTTTTGGCCTTTACTGATCTTCTTAATGAATTTTATAGGATAGTTATTTAACACCAACGCTTGTTCTATCTGTTTTATTTCGTCATTCAGGTCCTTTTTGTGAACAGTCATGTCAAAGCAATGCTTCTATATGCCTCAGAGACTTGCCATGACAAACAGTTACTTCTGTCAATAGTATGTATCTCATTATGTTTCTTATCCAAACTTCTAATTTATTTCCGTTGTCTTTGCATTTGCCAATAACCGTTCACACTACTTTATGTCTTTCAATCCTATTTGTGTTTAACATAGTAACATATTTCAATCCCTATTTGTAATCTTTTTAGTTTGACGCTCGATCGGAAACGGTTCTGGGACTTTCTCACCCGTCTAACGTATATACACGAATGTACACCCTGGTTGATGACTTCATTGAAAAGAAAATTTTCTTCTGTACAACCGTCTTTTTAAAATTATTAGGTTTGTGTTATAATGTCCCGAATGACTGTTTATTAGCCTATCAGTATGAAGTTTACTGAGACATAAAAGCGCTCAAATATTTCAGCACTGTGTTATGTCACTTGCTAAATGTATGTGTTAAACTAATACTTGACTGCTGTATGAAACTGGATGTACACCGTCATATAAAAGTTGGAAAATTTTCCAGAATCACCCAAGTTACTTAAAATATAATAAGCAGTAGGAGAACAATTTGTGAACTGCAGTCAGCGATCATTCTGATAATCAATATTTAATAACAAAATACAGAGTCAGATGTTTGTATACAAAGAAAATGACTTCTGAGAACTTGAAATTGTTCCCAATATAAAGAATAAATTTTGAATTAACACTCGTGATAAGTGGGGTTAACCAAAGTGGATATTACGACAGGTACTCGCAGATGACTTTGGTTGTCAGTGGCACCATATATTACAAACTGGAAGAAGTTAGAATTCGTAGGCCATCGGATTCCTTCTTATTTACTGTCTGACTAAAGAACTCACCTCTTAACATCAAGGAACTTGGTTCGGTCGTCTGTGAGGTGTGTACTGAATTCTCCAAAACTAAGATGAAGCAGCTATTCAGTACTTCATCGTTTTCTTTAACAGATATTATGCATTAATCTAAATTCAAAGGTGACTTCATACCTTGATGTGCACTTAAATACTACAACTACTTCTCTTTTGCAATTTACACTACGTTAAATTCCTAATATTCTTTCCCGCATGATAAAGTTTCAAATTTCCTTCACTCCATTCTGTTGTTGTGATGAATGCAACCGGATTTTTTTTATAGATATTCATCGCCTTATTATTGATGTTTCACTTCCCATGAAACTCCAGATAAACATATTTCAGAGCGCATGTTGAATAAGAATAAGCTTGGGAGGGGAAAATCGTTGGTTCCAACCCCACGGCTGCATTCCAATGAAAACTCTCAAACTAGGCTGGAACAGTTATCCAATACTCCCTGGTTTTCAATGCTTCTATGACTGATGTCAATTAGCAACGATGTCATAATAAGGATAAGAATGACCATCACAGTAATAAGAATAGTCAGAAGTCAAAAACCAGAATACATAGTTACAAAATAGGTGAGAATTTATATATTTTGTTTACCGCAAATCGTGTTCCAATTGCTTTGAAAAAGGCCAATATATTCACTGGGAGAAGATCATTGTAAAACACGGAGTATTACAGATACATAAGTTATTCCCAGTATCATAACCGATCTACCATAACCGATGATTATGGATAGGACTAGACAACAAAAGGTGAGAATAATGCGTATCCCACTGGTACCGTCTCTGACTGCAGCATTGGGTGACTGAATCAGAAGGGACATGACATCCTTCAAGACTGCAGACACACCTCGCCAACTGGTGAGTGCCAACAACCATGAAAGATAGCCACACAGATTCCTGCCAATCAGCTCCAACTGCCTAATAATGTAAGGAATATTTCGGAAGTCAACTCGATTTCTTGAATATCAGTTAAAAATTTGGTGCACGTCATCCATTATTAATGGCTGAAATACTTCGATCGAAGCTCAACGGTATCGTATCCATTCGTATCTCACAATAATGCCTAGTATGCCGAATCGCCAGACAAGAAATTCGTCCGAATCTGGTACATGTAGAATAATATTTTATCACGAATTTACTACGCACTTCTGAAACACTGCTCTATAACACAATGTAATAATATCCTTAAGTGAAATTATATCACCCTAAAATAATCATTTAAGTATACAATTATGATAGACGACAACACGTGTCAACCTCACACACACACACACACACACACACACGAACATATAAAGCAATGCTCAACATTTGGAAGACAGATACTCTCACAATTACACTCAAAACACAAATGCATATTCATCTGACGTCTTAACAAATCGCATTTTCGTCAGTTACACACACTCAGTGAACATTGACTACAAACAATCGAAATTAACAGAAACTTACACGGAAATTCAGTGAAACCATTAAATATAAACAGTCAACCACACCAACAAAATCACAATCCTCACTTCAACAGTGATCGTAACTCACACAAAACACCGAAAATCTACAGGTCAACATACTTTAAACACACAATGTATAATACACAAATTGAGGTCACTGTGAATAAACAAAACAATTAAGGACACAAAGTGTCACTCCAAAATCACTATATAATGGGGGAAACAGAGGAGTGTAGTGCGTTCATTTATATCACATCTCTCGCGGTGTCTCACGTATGATGAGGTTCATTGTGTTTCTATTCGCATTATACTGCATCGTCATCCCCACGATATTAATCAAGTGAGTTGGATTTGTTTAATTAACAAGTCTATTTCATTGTTATATGTACTCCGTGAAAACGACTGGTTGGTTGTATTGGTAGTGTGTTAGGCGGTTCATAGAACAGAGGGCATATTCAATAATTCCCACGCATTTCAGAAAAATGCAATCATTCAACAGAGACGACATTTTTCCTCAATTTCCACACACAGCATTAAACATCAGTGTTTCTCACCACGGTTTGCATCCGAAAGCACACAGTTCAACAGGCGGTAAACAGTAACAAGTAGGAATTTAGAATCAACTCTGCACACTTATTGACGAGACGATTCAACGAGTGATAGAATAAGCTCTCACATCTGGAACTCACGATTAAGAAGAATTGAGGGACTCACCAGTTGTTTTGGAAGATCTTCATTATTGTAAATCTCACGCTTTGCAAGCAAACCAATCTGAAAATGGGAATCTCCCGCATTCATCAAGATACGGAATCTCTAAGATGATTAGGAATAAAAGCGTACGGAAGACCTAAGTCCATGTTAATATATACATTCATGCAGTAGTGAAAGCGACAATTAATAACTGTCTTGTCGCTAAACATTTAGTCAATATTCAAGACTATACAATGTAGGGAACAATTTATATGGAAGTCGGAAGAGATTTCACCATCCAACAAATATGTTAAGTACGCAAACCTCTCAACTATAAGCATTCGTCTACAAACTGTGGTATGTAAAGCTTTGTATGGCGATGCAGTCGTTCTAAGTATAGAAACAAGATTTTATTCCACATTACTAACATCTCTGTTTCCAATCCCTTCACAGTGTCAACGCCACAGAAACAGACCACCATGAAGAGGAACACCATAAGGAGAACAAAACACATTCGGACATGGTCAAAATGGAAGGTGGAATGGTAACCACATCACGCGTGTTATGCACAAACACATCAAATAACCATTTGATTTGTAGACGCCAATTTACATGGTGATGAAGGAGTCAATCAGAAAGGGACGAATGCATATCTGCAAGGTTATCGATAAATATCTGAGGAAGGATGATTTAGACAAGAAATTGTTGGAGGTCGCCAAAATAAGTGAGTCATATTCACACATTCATTAACCTGTTCTTCTCACCTTTTTATCACCTGATTAGTGGGCAAACGCATTGAGAAGCGTATGCAATACTGGGCGATGAAGATGGAGGAGATGCTCAAATTTGAAACATCCTAATCGCTGAAATGTCAACCAACCGACAGTTCTCTTTCCCTCGATTCCTCTAGTATCTAACACAAAATGTATATGTAGATATATGTAAATTAACTACTTAATAAATTCATCGTCTTCCTCATTCACTGTTCAGCATTTGAAGACTCTGATCTGTTGAGAATGAGCCGATGAGTAAACGAAGATCAGATATAGAATATATCGCTTGGTCGTTGTCTTTCTGAGTTCATGGTTTGTCAGTCAGTTAGTTAGTTGAGGAGATAGGTCTCTCAACATGTTGATGAAAACAATGACAGACGACAGTTTACCGAATATGTCAACAGAATTCAGGAATGTTATTGTTGACTGATTGAGTTAACATGTCAATTTCTCCCTAACTTTTGAGGTAGGAGAATTTAGTTCTGTCTAAAGAAGATATCAATTCGAGCATCGGAAAGGGAAGAGTTCGTAGTTCGTGAAAGAGTTTCTCTTCCTCAGGTTCACTTGCGTAGCTGTGAAATCACACTTTTACACGATATCTTGATACTAGAAATCCCACAATTCAAACTAAGAACAATACACACAAGTGAACAATATCATGTGCAAGGGGATATCCTAAGGCTTTATTCTAACATGCACAACTTTGTAAGAATAGAATAAATAGTAAATACGAAACAATGAATCATGATAATATGTCAATAGTATGATGTCTGTGAATTCTGATTTTACTGGTAGTAATAACAATAACAATACTAATAGCATTTATAAGGTTAGAAGTATGAATGATAATGGATAATGGAACGACTCGATGTAGTGAGAATACTGATAACATCTGAGCAATACAAACCAACATTCAAATTGACGTAATAGATAAATGCCTAAGAAAAGCTAAATTGTAAGGGTCGTAGATGAACTCTCTTCTAATGAAAATGCGGTACGACTAAGAAAGGCTCTGCAAAAATCTGATCAGGAAGTGATTCAATGTGTGTGTGTGTGAGTGAAACAGTGGTATAATTATCTGACTAGGTCTACATAAGTCAAATGACGAATAATCACAAAGTTAAGGATTTAATAGTTTGAATGCTAATCGCTTTAGGCATATGCAGTGGGTGAATACAGAGACCACTAGGAAGATTCTACAGGATACGATGAATCACCTTGAATGCTGCCATTTTTTCACTGAGGATCGACAACCAAGTGAATGCGACAAAACTGAATTTCGCATGCTTATTAACTGTTCTTTACCAAACCATGATAGGAGATGTTCTGCAAGACTTTGACTAGCCTGTCTGGTTCCAACTGGCACAAAACTATGGGAGAAAGACTTCCTTTCACTTTCTTTCACCCATATAAAATGAACAATTCTTATTGAAGTGTTTCTTGACTGCGAGCCCCTTAAATTTTACCTTTTTTCATTTATGAAAAGGAACAGGAGAACACTGCACTTTCTTGACATCTTACTTATTAGACAGCAAGCTAGGCGACTTTTGAGAAGTATGCACACGAAAAACATTTACAAGAAAATATACTTACTTACTTCCCTGTATTGGTGGGAGAATAAGAAAGAATTATTTACAAGCCCATTTACTAATGAAATGTGAATAGGTGCATGATTCCTTAATGAAACAGAAACACCTGGTTAGTCTCACGTAGAAACATACGGACAAATTATCTGGAAGACAGCAAACGATGACGGTATGTGTAAAACACTTTATTTATAAACTCTCAATTTAACAGATAAATAAAGTAGATTTTTTTCATGAATTAATAACAACTATTCGTAAGGTATTTTGTCGGCGATTACTCGTGACTTAAACTGAGAACAAACCACCTAATTTTGACAAACTTCTATGTACTTATCATATTGTGCATGCCAATAGACAGGTTAGCCAAAGTCTTGCAGAACAACATCCATCATGGTTTGGTAAAGAACAGTTAAAAAGCATGCGAAATTCAGTTTTGTCGCATTCACTTGGTTGTCTAAAGCGATTAGCCTTCAAAATATTGGATCCTTAACATTGTGTTTAGAAAAGATTGAGATACTGACTATTCGTCGTTTGACTTATGTAGACCTAGTCAGATAATTATACCACTGTTTCACTCACACACACACACATTGAATCACTTCCTGATCAGATTTTTGCAGAGCCTTTCTTAGTCGTACCGCATTTTCATTAGAACAGAGTTCATCTACGACCCTTACAATTTAGCTTTTCTTAAGCATTTGTCTATTACGTCAATTTGAATGTTTGTTTGTATTGCTCAGATGTTATCAGTATTCTCACTACATCGAGTCGTTCCATTATCCATTATCATTCATACTTCTAACCTTATAAATGCTATTAGTATTGTTATTGTTATTACTACCAGGAAAATCAGAATTCACAGACATCATACTATTGACATATTATCATGATTCATTGTTTCGTATTTACTATTTATTCTATTCCTACAAAGTTGTGCATGTTAGAACAAAGCCTTAGGATATCCCCTTGCAAGTGATGTTGTTCACTAGTGTGTATTGTTCTTAGTTTGAATTGTTGGATTTCTAGTATCAAGATGTCGTGTGAAAGTGTGATTTCACAGCTACGCAAGTGAACCTGAGGAAGAGAAACTCTTTCACGAACTACGAACTCTTCCCTTTCCAATGCTCGAATTGATATCTTCTTTAGACAGAACTAAATTCTCCTACCTCAAAAGTTAGGGAGAAATTGACATGTTAACTCAATCAGTCAACAATAACATTCCTGAATTCTGTTGACATATTCGGTAAACTGTCGTCTGTCATTGTTTTCATCAACATGTTGAGAGACCTATCTTCTCAACTAACTAACTGACTGACAAACCATGAACTCAGAAAGACAACGACCAAGCGATATATTCTATATCTGATCTTCGTTTACTCATCGGCTCATTCTCAACAGATCAGAGTCTTCAAATGCTGAACAGTGAATGAGGAAGACGATGAATTTATTAAGTAGTTAATTTACATATATCTACATATACATTTTGTGTTAGATACTAGAGGAATCGAGGGAAAGAGAACTGTCGGCTGGTTGACATTTCAGCGATTAGGATGTTTCAAATTTGAGCATCTCCTCCATCTTCATCGCCCAGTATTGCATACGCTTCTCAATGCGTTTGCCCACTAATCAGGTGATAAAAAGGTGAGAAGAACAGGTTAATGAATGTGTGAATATGACTCACTTATTTTGGCGACCTCCAACAATTTCTTGTCTAAATCATCCTTCCTCAGATATTTATCGACAACCTTGCAGATATGCATTCGTCCCTTTCTGATTGACTCCTTCATCACCATGTATATTGGCATCTACAAATCAAATGGTTATTTGATGTGTTTGTGCATAACACGCGTGATGTGGTTACCATTCCACCTTCCATTTTGACCATGTCCGAATGTGTTTTGTTCTCCTTATGGTGTTCCTCTTCATGGTGGTCTGTTTCTGTGGCGTTGACACTGTGAAGGGATTGGAAACAGAGATGTTAGTAATGTGGAATAAAATCTTGTTTCTATACTTAGAACGACTGCATCGCCATACAAAGCTTTACATACCACAGTTTGTAGACGAATGCTTATAGTTGAGAGGTTTGCGTACTTAACATATTTGTTGGATGGTGAAATCTCTTCCGACTTGCATATAAATTGTTCCCTACATTGTATAGTCTTGAATATTGACTAACTGTTTAGCGACATGACAGTTATTAATTGTCGCTTTCACTACTGCATGAATGTATATATTAACATGGACTTAGGTCTTCCGTACGCTTTTATTCCTAATCATCTTAGAGATTCCGTATCTTGATGAATGCGCCAGATTCCCATTTTCAGATTGGTTTGCTTGCAAAGCGTGAGATTTACAATAATGAAGATCTTCCAAAGCAACTGATGAGTCCCTCCATTCTTCTTAACCATTAGTTCCAACTGTGAGAGCTTATTCTATCACTAGTTGAATCGTCTCGTCAATCAGTGTGCAGAGTTGATTCTAAATTCCTACTTGTTACTGTTTATCGCCTGTTGAACTGTGTGCTTTCGGATGCAAACCGTGATGAGAAACACTGATGTGTAATACTGTGTGTGGAAATTGAGGAAGGATGTCGTCTCTGTTGAATGATTGCATTTGTCTGAAATGCGTGGAAATGATTGAATATGCACTCTGTTCTATGAACCGCCTAACACACTACCAATACAACCAACCAGTCGTTTTCACGGAATAAATATAACAATGAAATAGACTTCTTAATTTAACAAATTCAACTCACTTGATTAATATCGTGGGGATGACGATGCAGTATAATGCGAATAGCAACACAATGAACTTCATCATACGTGAGACAACGCGAGAGATGTGATATAATTGAACGCACTCCACTCCTCTGTTTCCCTCATTATATAGTGATTTTGGAGTGACACTTCGTGTCCTTAATTGTTTTGTTTATTCACAGTGACCTCAATGTGTGTATTATACATTGTGTGTTTAAAGTATGTTGACCTGTAGATTTTCGGTGTTTTGTGTGAGTTACGATCACTGTTGAAGTGAGGATTGTGATTTTGTTGGTGTGGTTGACTGTTTATATTTAATGGTTTCAATGAATTTCCGTGTAAGTGTCTGTTAATTTCCATTGTTTGTAATCAATGTTCACTGAGTGTGTGTAACTGACGGAAATGCAATTTGTTAAGACGTCAGATGAATATGCATTTGTGTTTTGAGTGTAATTGTGGGAGTATCTGTCTTCCAAATGTTGAGCATTGCTTTATATGTTCGTGTGTGTGTGTGTGTGTGTGTGTGTGAGGTTGACACGTGTTGTCGTCTATCATAATTGTATACTTAAATGATTATTTTAGGGTGATATAATTTCACTTAAGGATATTATTACATTGTGTTATAGAGCAGTGTTTCAGAAGTGCGTAGTAAATTCGTGATAAAATATTATTCTACATGTACCAGATTCGGACGAATTTCTTGTCTGGCGATTCGGCATACTAGGCATTATTGTGAGATACGAATGGATACGATACCGTTGAGCTTCGATCGAAGTATTTCAGCCATTAATAATGGATGACATGCACCAAATTTTTAACTGATATTCAAGAAATCGAGTTGACTTCCGAAATATTCCTTACATTATTAGGCAGTTGGAGCTGATTGGCAGGAATCTGTGTGGCTATCTTTCATGGTTGTTGGCACTCACCAGTTGGCGAGGTGTGTCTGCAGTCTTGAAGGATGTCATGTCCCTTCTGATTCAGTCACCCAGTGCTGCAGTCAGTGACGGTACTGCTGAGCTGTGCATTATCCCCACCTGTTGTTCTCTATTCCCATCGATAAGCTTCGGTTATGGTTGATGGGTTATGACCCTGGGAATGACTCATGCATCTGTAATACTCCGTGTTTGACAATGATATTCTGCCAGTGATATATCCATCTTTGTGAAAGCAAGAG
Source organism: Trichobilharzia szidati (assembly GCA_944472155.2). Lineage (NCBI taxonomy): Eukaryota > Metazoa > Platyhelminthes > Trematoda > Strigeidida > Schistosomatidae > Trichobilharzia > Trichobilharzia szidati. The sequence continues at coordinate 503,341 of CALYDE020000722.1, read as the reverse complement.
GAACTCTGTTTGCAGTAAACAAAATACATAAAATTTCAGTTATTGCGTAATTACGTATTCTGGTTTTTGACTTCTGACTATTCTCGTTACTGTGATGATTATTCTTTTCATTATTATGACATCATTTTTTTCTCACTGATATCACCTCATCTAACTTATTTTCAAATGCTTGTTTGTATATGGTTAGGTAGTCTTTATCTGCAGTCTGTTTCTGGCCAGTGGGTCTTTCTGGACTGATTGTCGGCTGACATAAGTCATAGAAGCATTGAAAACCAGGGAATGCAGGTGAGGTGTTCAAACCCATGACTTCCCCTCCCAAGCTAATTCTTGATAGAATTGATTTGGTGTTATCTGGTGACTGTTTAGAGGATGAAGTTGTAGGGAGTAGTGGTGAACAGTTGGATCCACCAGGTTAGTGTAGAGGCGAAATACTTGTCGATAACTTTGTATTATGGTTGCTCTGCTATGTGTGGGTACTGCTGAAAACTCCCTGACTGTGACAAATAAGCTGTCTAGTACTTCCTGCTGGTTTTTGGATGATTCTATGAATGAGCTTTTTTATGTCCTAAATTGTAATCAGTCAAATGCATACAAATTAAATCTTGAAAATGATTGTTTTTGTTATTAAGTTAACTGCCGAAACTTCTAGAATAATCTTCAAAATTTGTGGCTAATAACCATTTTTTGCGTTATTTTTAACACAATATTTTGCCATCATAATTTCCTTCAACTACTATCCTGATGCGAAAATTTTTCTAACAGAATCAAATACATATTTTCTTATTTCGTTCATACTATGTATCAATGGGAAATATTTGAAAAAGTTCACTTCCCACCTTTTTCTAGACATCATCGTTTCAACCACAGGCTATAGCACCAATGAGAATGTGAAAAGCAACCAGGATCGGAAAGCCGAGATAAACCTTCATCACTGTGAAATCAGTTTCGAAAACCGCTGCACTCAGCGTAAGGAAAGAAATTCGAATTTTCAACAGAAATGTCATTTCAGTCAGTTCTTCCAAATAGGTCAGAAACTTGCACTGAACGTCAAGAAAAGCATTTCTAACAGACTTTTATCAACACCTGCCTTCGCTGACGCCATATTGAAGAACAGATAGCCAGTTAAAAAGAACTTGCAATAAAAAATCTCTGTGAATGAACCAATCTAGAACCTATTGCTAAACAAATATTCTAAAGGGAATGGAGATGGATTGGACGCACACAGAGAAGACTGTCGAATGATATCTGGCACGATGCAGGCCCACAAGTTTAACTCGAATAGAAAATGAGGAGTTGGGCTGGGTCCAAAGGTGAAATTAAGATCCTACAAGGAACGAAAGCTTATAGGCTGTCTTACTGCTAGATAAAGTGGACTGCACTGGACAGAAGGAATTGGAGACGTTCTGTTGAAGCTTTATGTTCAACTTTGAATCCAAATGAATAATAGTATAATAATTTTTTTATTTTCAGTTATCTGCATTTGAAGAGAAGCCCTGAAATCAAGTGTACTCTTTCAATACTTCAAATTTTGTTCTTCTTGATTTGATAGCTATGATCCAACGAAAACGTTGAATGAAATTTTCGCCTTTATTAATTCCCTGATTTAAGTGATTATTTTAATATTGTTGCAATTTTTAATCTGTCGTATTTGGGAGAAAAATTTTGATATTTGATCGTGGATGTTTCATCACCAGCACGAAATTCATCGATGCACTTTATCATACCTCAAACAATTTGAATTTTGATGTTACCTGAAATACAATATCACATCTTTCACGTCCTCATCTTAAGCTGCTGGTGTATTTGGTTACCTTATTTCTATGAATATTTGAACCTCAGATTTGTTATGAAATAATGACTACTTATTTTATTTTAAGTAACTTAAATGCAATAAGAAAATAATTTAACTTAAGCTTCATATTATTCTTTTGAGAATTTTTACGTTCTCAGTGTCATTCTTATTTTTAAGTACCAGAGCTCTGAAATAGCCGAGTGTCTGTATGCTATGAAACACATATAAGATTACTCTGAAGAATTTCTGTCATTTTTGAGGCCTCTTATTAACTATCAAGCAGGCCGTCTAAAATCCTTTATTGCAGTTCAGTGAAATGTTCAGCATATTTTGAAAATGAAAAAGAGAAGACGTTTGTGACGAGACCATTTTAGAAGAATTCATTCACATAACTGTACAATCACATTTATATATAATTATTATTATTATTATTATTATTATTTAAATCCAGTCTTCCTTCAACTTGCAAGCGATCGTTCCATTCGCGCCTTCAATTGCCCGCCAATGGTTGCCAGTTACAATAAACAAACGTTCAATGTTCACGTCCATTGACACTCCCCGGCAAAAAAGGGTCCATCCCTTTTTTCCACAACGGCGGTAACCTTGAAGTGAACTGCCAATTTTTTTTTTTTTTTTTTTCGGGACTAGGCTAAAATTGGAAAAGCAAGACAAAAAAGCCCAACACACAGCAAACATACCACATCACACCGACACGCTCTCCCCGGCGCATGGGGTCTATGCTGTCTGACGACAATACCACCATTGATCTCTTCCACAAAGTATCGATTGCTTCATTCCACTCTAGCCCAATCCTCTCCCCGGCGTATCCAATCGCGTACGCTGACTCTAACTCTACTCGATTCGTTCACAAGTTTAGAAGCGAATTCAGAAGTACTTACAAAACATTACAAGATGATTCACACAATGCGACAACTATAAAATTAACCGACAATCAGATGAATCGGAACCCACTGAATTACTCAACACAAACATATGTACAATCAATACATCAAATATTGCGGATTCTGCCTTGACGAGCTACCCTTGAAGAACTGTAGGACTTACAGCAGTACGCCTACATTTCTTCTAAGGTTGACGATCCAAGTGGAAGACGTCCGGACACAAACAAAATTAATCAACAGATAGAAGAGGGATGATACCAATTGATTATATACAACATGAACATATGTACAAAATAATACACGAAGTGCGATTGACTGCTCTTCGACGTACTACCCTTGAAGAATTGTAGGACTTACAGCAGTACGCCTACAACGCTTCTCGGGTTTACGCCCTTAAGTTGGAAAATCGTCGTTGAGTTCATTTGCTGACCTCCTTCCATCATCTATATCCTCGACTCTGAATGGAAACACGCCCATGACATTGTTTCGTGAAAGGTAGATGACTAACAAACATACGACGTATCTGACCAACCAAGCGAATGTACAGAGTAATTTGCACCAAAGATAATAACATTCAAATAGTAGTTTGAAACCTGAAATGCCTTTATTCGTGCAAGTCAGTCTAACAGTTACCACCCTGTACACAGTTGGCTTATCGTCACTAAACTGGCCATTGACTTTCATCCCTTCGAACGGACCGACAATAGCATAATCACTGCATAAGATACGTTGATTCATGGACGACTCTTTTACTGCATATGACAACACCAACGACGACTGGCTGACACCAGCTGATGAACTTAGCGGTGTATCAGAAGCTGTTGTTGTTAGACCTTTAGGAGGTTGTCTAACCACAGGATTACCACCACTGCTATCCTTTATTATTGGCTCCAGTTCAGCTTTAACATCTGTCGATAGTTGGGCTACACTCGGATCATTTACCCTGACGGTCTCACGATTATTCATATCTGCAGCAACCGCATCTGCCTTTAATTCTACTTCACTTTCAAGTTGTACAGAACCTTCGTTCAACTCAGTAGTAGTAGGCATTCCGCTAATCTCGTCATGATCAGCCACGGACAAATGTGAACTATCGTGACCATTGTCACAAATACCCACTTTACCGCCGTTTGTATGGTTGACTTCATCATTTTCAAACTCTTTAATAACAGCCGCAGATGACTTAGGTACTTCCTCATGAATCCATAGAGGTTTTATCCCTTTACTCTGACTAGTAATACCTAGTAAACTTGTGGAGTCAGAACTGGACACTGAAGCTGTAACCTTCTTCTTATGCACAAACTGCGGTGTCGTCTGAGCCACTCTTTTCAACAATGGACTACCAGTTACGACTACAGGCTTCTTCACCGCACCATTATCGATACATGATTCGGAGTCAGAACACGATGACGCTGACTTCACATTTAGTTTGCCACTAAACTTGTTCGTTGCTTCACAGTTCGCCTTTGTATGCACTTCTTGCAAACGAACGAAGCACAACCGTGTTTCCCTTGCAGCTTGTAACTTATCCGTTGGGGACGTCCCACTGAAGCTGTCACAATCATTAGGTTTACTAGAAACCATACAGGTTTCTCGATATCCACTACGCTGAGACCCCTTCGTCATAAATGATTCCATTTTACTCTCTGATTTCTCTATTCCAGGGGAGGGATGCAGTATACTAGCAAACTTGCTCAAAGCTTGGTTGACACTGTCTTTCACCAGGCTCACAAGGTCATCCAACCTGGGCTCTAAACCTTCCTCCTCTAGACGTGAACAAACCTTTATAAACTTCCTTTGTAGACGAACAGGTAATCTCTTGGCAACAGTCTCAAGCACGGAACTTGAGTTCAATTCATCTACGCAGTTAAAAGACATGAGTGTATTCCTATATACCATCAAATTATCCAAGAACTCTGCAAGTTCCTCTGCATTATCGTTCAACTGTGATCCGTTACCTTTCACTGTCTCGAAAATACTACGGGATATCATAAATGGTTTTCCAAACCTTTGACGTAGTATCTTCCTTGCCTCAGCATATCCTTCGTTCGGGGGCATAAACTTACAGCACTGTATGGCTCTTGCAGCTATACCAGTGCAATATCTCAACAAATACATTAACTTCATTTCATCATCTAATGCAAAACCACTCAGCATGACCTCAAATTCCTTGATGAACTGTGGGTAGTCGGCTGGGTTTCCATCGAAGTATCGCGGTTCAAACTTAGGCAATCTTAAACCCTTACTACCCCTTAACGGTGAAGCGTGAACATCAAACTCAACATGCTGAGCAACATACATATTATTACAATTAACAGGCAACTCATCGTTACTTACTTTTTTGTCTGCTTCCACGGTGCCACGTCCCTTTCTTGACCCAGGCATTATCCAACGTCACCGAAAATCCAAATTCCGTTGATAATCCTTGTCCAAAGAGAAGCTGGCTGCAGATCTAGTAAGTACACCCGGTTTCCAGAAGGCGCCCACGAAGACTTAGAGAAGAATAAAAACTGTCAAGGAACTTAGCCCTAAGTTCCTATTGTAACGAAGACTTAAGCGATTGAACCGATAAACACTATGTATTTCCTTCAACTTTAAATCCAAAACACCAGTATTCCTCGAACGAAATTATATTGTTTGACAATTAAAGTGAAGAAAACTACAAAGTCTTCAAACAAATGTTAAGTACAAATGAAGTTATAAAGTACTTTTATTCGTATTTAAATCCAGTCTTCCTTCAACTTGCAAGCGATCGTTCCATTCGCGCCTTCAATTGCCCGCCAATGGTTGCCAGTTACAATAAAACAAACGTTCAATGTTCACTTCCATTGACATGAGGTTTGTCAAGTTTAGATAATTGATTAGTTAATACAAGAATGATGTAGTATAGAGACAAAGTTAATCAGACAGCAACTAAAGTAAGATTGAGTTAGTAAGCTAGATGACGTAATATAATTGGCTGAAATGTTACAACTTAGGTCAGGGTAGCAATAAAGGTAATTACAGGTAGAGACTAAGTAGAAATGAAATTGAGTAAATAAGTTGGATGACGCAACATAAATGACTAGAAATTGAGCGTTGTTCAAGTCAGTAACAGTGGTAGTGAGGTGTAGAAATTAAATTGGGTGGGGGTAGAGAATAAGAAAGTTGAAAATGTAAAATATTACAATTGAGAAGACAAAATAGTACTAATGAAGACACAGAAAAAAAGATTAGGTAGAATTCACTTGTCGGCTAATAAGATAGATTACGTCCATTGCTTCTGCAGTTTGAAGAAGTCTGATTCGTACACCTTTAGGAAGACTACTTCTTACTCTGTAGACGACTTTGAAGTTTGTTTGCGGTGTAGCTTGGTGTGCGGATTCTATCACATGTTCTAAGATGGAACTGCGGGGGCATCGATTTTCTCCTTTGTAAAACCATGTTGGTAAGTGTTTGGTGATACGTTTGGAAAGCGAACGCTGGGTACAGCCGACATACCTGGCTCCACACGAGCATACACATCTAACCATAGAGTTTAAATTCTTTCGTTTGATTATTGTGATTTCGCAACCAATATAGGACGAACACTTGTCCTTATCAGTATTAATCATGACTCCAGATGGAGATAACTAAGGAGATGGACAGTGAAAATGCTTTCTCTTACGAAAGATACGTGAAATTAGGGCTTACAGCTTTCATAAGTAAAAACACAGTTTTTTTGTTCAGAGAAGAAATTTCTTTTCAACGACTTCATTTTCAAGCTGTACAGTCGTATTCATATTACAGAAAAGGTTATTAAGTGGCACTAAATAACTGCTCAGTCAATATACATATATCTGTGATAAGAATAACAATAATTAAAATGTTGTAAGGGGTAGAGTTGAAGTGGATGGATTACAAAATTATTAAAGATTGTTTTATAAATGAATTGAAATCAAAAATTTTTTTAAATGCCAAGTGTTGTCTAAAACTTCTAAAAATTAGGAGTACGATTACGATAAGAATGAAGATGTGAAATGAAATGGAAAGAGTTCAAGTGATGAAATAAAACAAAATAAAAACTAGAAAGAACATTACTATGGCCAAGGTAAACAAAGGGGTTTGACAAAACGTTTTTGAATACATAATTTAGGTTTCTGTTCATGTATAGCTAAAGCTTCGGCTATGCATAAGTGAAGAAAACGTAAACTTTTGGATCGATTCGATTCTGCCATGTAGTTAGCCTTGAAAGATGAATCAAGTGAGGCTAAATGACCAGACTGTAACAGGTGATCACAAATAGACGACTTCGCAGTCCTACGTTCGCCTTTCATTAACCAAACAAGAAAGGGTTCAGCTACATCTTTATCTGAAGATGAATAAGCTTCAGTTTTTTGTTCAAACAAATCGACTGTTTCATCATAATAGTCAGGATGAAACCTAATGAAATCCTCTTTCTGCTTTGTGTTTTTTATTCACCTGTCGCCTATCTAAAATTTAGCGAAGCTTCTACTTCCATCGTCTACCCATTGGACTATGCGTAAGTCACTTTTTTAGTACATTTATGGGAGTTATTACATATGTCATAAAGTAAAGTGACTATTTTTAATCCCCTGCCCAAATCGTTGAGACGTGCAGCTTCGAATGATTGCCTGAAATTCCATACTTTGCCCAAATTTCCACTCCTTTCATAGTTTGAACTTGACTCATACATTCTTACATCTTATGTTTCCATAGTCGATTCCTTGTAATTTCCTTTGTCGAATACATCCTCATATATTTCACATGACACGTATGAAAATTAATGAGGATTGTTCAACAGTCGAATGCTATCAAATTTCGTTGAATTCATCAAATCATGCTCTATTATTACTTGTCACTTGGTTTAAACTCATACAAGGAATAAATGTCAACCTGTGTAATAAATGGAACTAACCACTGATACTACGACGTCCTATTCTAAGGAAGGTGATTATAATCATAATAATAATAATGCCTTTATTCGAAACAATATTTATGATACAATCTAGATTTTTCAGCACGCGTTACAATATTGCGTCTAATTCGCTCTTTACATCACATACTACGGGAGGGGAGAAATATTTAAGAGGACAAAATCAAAGATATTAATACCAAGGATAAAACTATGATATCTTTGGACATAACATCTTTATTCACAAATGAACCTCTAGTAGAAACACTTAACTACATATGTGAATAACTGTATAACCAGTTGATAAATATTGATATCACAACGGAAATCCTAAAAGAACTGTTATTGAGGTGTACCATGAGTGTACATTTTAAATTTGATGACACACTCTGCAAACAAGTGGACGAGGTGGCAACAGGCTCACCACTGAGTCCCATATTGGCATATTTGTTTCTAAGTTAACAAGAAAATGGACTTTTGAACAACCTTGACAGAAAATTCTCATATTATTGCTGGTATATGGATGACACCTTTACTCTTTGTGATTATGATTCGGAAAGGAACACAATAACAATTCATTTCAATGCAGTACATTGTGGTATGAAATTCACGTGCGAAGAGGAATCCCAACATAGAATTAATAGCTTTCCTGGACATCCTCATTACAAGATAACCAGACGGTGGTTTAGAGAGAAATTTGCATAGGACAATATACACACTTTGATGGCTCCGTTCCTCTCCAGTACAAAAGAGATTTAGTAAGGACCTCAGCCACAGGCTTAAAGCTATATGCTCAGAAGAGGCAGCTGAAAATGAACTAAGGACTGTATATGATACATTGATCGAAAATAGCTATCACCACGAAACATATGACTAAGAACAAAAAGTCTTTATACATACGATTGCGATTCAAGGGCGATATACCTAGCGAAATACTTACGAAAAGTTACGAAATTCTACTCAAAACACTTATAATGTTGACAAACTGCAAGTCTTATTTCCTACAAGACCTAGACCAGCCACTTCTATCTGTATCTGCCAATTCATCTGCGCTTGTGGTGGAGCGAGTTATATTGGCTGTTGCTCTAGGAACTTGATTTTTCGTGCTCGCTCGGGAACATCTACCAGTGTGGTTAAATAAAGGTGTAGTGAGTAGCGTCAACTGCTCGATATTAGACCACCTGGTCCCAACCGGCCGGAAAGCTAATATTGAAGAGTCCTTCTCCATCATCTATTGGGTACCAAACAAATTGTCAAAAACATGCAGATACCACACCATCCAAATAGCCGAGGTCATCGCGATTCGTCTGAAACAACCGACGCTCTGTGTGCAAAAGAAACATGTCCAGCCGCTACTACTGCCCTGGCTAGCCTTCACCGGAGACTATAAACTCATTATTTTTCCCTAATTTTTCTGATATTCACTGTATGGTTATGTTGATTCTATCGCACTGTAATCCATTGAGATCATTATTGGATCGATGTTATTTAAACAATATGAATGTTTTTAATAACAGTAATTCATTCACTATAGTGTATATATATAACTGTAAAACCTAATGAAGACCAGGTTATCGAAAAGAACATTCTTTGTTCAGTCACCATTAATGGGCATTTTTAATCAGTCCGGCAAGATAATATTCACTAATTTTCTGCATGAGTTCAGGTATCTGTTTTAATAAGTTAGTTTAGCAACACCTCACTCACCCTACCAACAGTTTTTATTGCTTTTTGCAGTATAACAAAGTCTTTCTTAAGTAACTCAGAGAAGATCAAGTTGTGAGCAGAGCAATACAGGAAAATAAGATTAAGAGTAGAGAGATTCAATGATACAAATCTGACTTAACTTCCTTCCAGAAATTAAGACCAGCGAAGATTAGAGAAAAGAGGTAATCCAAGTTATTTAACATTTGTTTTAGTTTCAACTTCACTTTCATCTATTATACAAGAATCTTATTGCATCATAAAATAATTGAACTTTATCATTTCAATTTATCCTGAACTTAGAACTCATCTCACCTCGAATAAGCTCATTGCCAAACAAGTGACACTAGCATTTAACTACTAAGTCCTACTGGTTTGAGAAGACTGACATCTAATTACACAAATCCCGCTGAAATCATACGCGAATGACGAGTACGAATCAAATGCAAACATACTGAATTAACTTGAAATTCTAGAAGACACTAACATGATATTTCCCTGTTTCCCCTAAAAAATAAAAATATTCAAAGAACACGCCAAACATATTCCACAGAATACTTTGAATAAAACAAACAAACAAAAAAATGAATGTTCAATATATATATATTTATTGTAGAAAAGAAGAGAAAAGGTGAATGTTGTTGAAAATATTAAACACAAATGTTGTTGTATATGTATATAAAATATTAATATATATTAAGGAATTACACATGACTTGAACAATCGAATTGTCGATTTTCATTGGAATTAACGCAGAACAATATATATGTGTTCAGTAGTAAAATAGTGTTCAGAACAAAATTTGAATGCATTCAAAGTATGATACCGATAACAGACAGACAAAACAAAAAAAACCAAGGACGTCATTGTAGTCATCAGTAACGTTTAATCCATCTTTGATGCATAATTATCTAAGCGGTTATTTAAACGTTGAATAACTGAAATTAAAAAAAATATGATTAAAATATTTAATGTTTTGATGACTCGACTTACGGATGAGGAGAACAGATTTAAGTTTTTCACCAAGACCATCTCTTTCCAAGTATTCAGAGACTTGTTGACGAACCTTTGCCATCGCCTTGACTAGCAACATTCTAAGCTTCTGACCAACTTCAGTTGCAGTTTGTAGCTGTTGTTATTTATATTTTATAAAGGGTGTATATATAATTAACTTACCATCTGATCCTCGCTACCAGGTCTTGCACTGAAAAATAAATATAAAAAGGATCATTAATTAAAACTTTTAAAGGAAAGTGGGACTATTGATTCAAAAGTATATATATGTATAAGGATAATTTTGGTTTGTCCAACTCAGTAATTGACTGACCTTACTGCAATGGGATGGATGGTTCAAGTCAATCGGATTCGTCAGCTGAAATCGTGATCAATCGTGACTAGGCCGGAGAACTTAACTTAATATACTGACCAATATATTCAGTCAGTTGATGAGGAGGATTAGACATCTACGAAAACTAATAACCAGCCTTTTTAGAGAGTTACCCGTCATTATTGAATGCATAAAAAGAATCCCTTCATCATTAGTAAACAAATGATAAATAAAAGTAGAAGAATTCATGAGAATTCCTCGGGGGGATTTCAGAAGCCGAGGACTACAGATTGTTTCCTAATACAACAACATACAAATCAAAGTCAGAACTGTCTTGTTTTTTTTACAATATTTTCTATTCCATAGGTAAATGTCGTTGAGGGATAGCTGGTAGTTATTACGTAATGAATGCAGTAAAACCACGTCTAATATATGCTATGCACGTTAATGCATCTGTAAATATTTTTTAATCATAAAAAGGGCAGTATTCTCTAATGTATCATTGTCTAGTCATCCTTACTCCTCAAGTATATATATATATATATGGATCAATACAGATTTTGTCTCAAGCCTACATCAGTATAGAGACAAATATTGAAATCTAGAGTTCAGTGGACAGGTATCTTGTCCTAGCTTGAGACTTCCCACCAATAAGGAGTCATGACTTCATTAAGAGTCGAACTGTAGATCGTCTCGGTTATGAGGTGAACCTGTTGACAGACTCAGTCAATTCTAATAATTCTAACAGGTAATAGAACATGAAACTCATACATTTTGGTTTCTAACCTTGAAGATATCAAAGTTTGATGACTACTGAGGATTCCTATAGTGGAACGACAGGACTAGTCCAGTATGCCCTTACTAATAAAACATCAGTTGACTTATAAACTCTATCTTTCTAAGTTCAATAAAACTGCTTAAGACAGCAAGTAACAATCAAGGCAATCTAATGAAATAATAATTAACTTGTATAAAAATTATATGTACACACGACAGAAAAACTTACTCGACGTAGACTACTGCCATAAGAACGAACAAACTCAAGGCGAAAATGAATTTCATTTTGATTATTGCTCAATTTTACAGTTGTCTGATATTGAAACACTAGTATATGTGACACCTAAGCTACTTTTATATACATTTTCAACCCTGAAAATATCACGCCATATCAGACAAAATGAAAATATACATTGACTAAGACAATGTGTTAATTATGTGATGCCTAGTAGAATGTGGAGGTGGTTTGAAGGCTAACAGATATGGGGAGGGGGAAGGCATTCTTGTCTAGTGTAACCTGTATGACGTTAAACTGTTGAAACTGTTTTTGTAATTTGTGTATGTGACTGTGCATGTGTGTGTTAATCACTTGTTACACCTTATTGTTTATATTCTTAAATGATTTGTTATTTAGAATTATTTACATGATAACCAAGTCCATTAAGGCATTTGTTTAATTTGTTATCAAAATTAAAATAAAATTCAAGTCATTATTCCGCTTATTATTTATTAAAAATGTCATATAATTACTTATATATTTGATTTAATCATAATACTATTGTCTGGTTCATATTTAATAGGGTCTTAAGAGGTTAGACAAAAATTTCATATCCTATATTGTATTTATAATAATTACGCATTCATAAACTTTTCGACGTAAATGTGAAACCTCAGTGGAAAGTCTAGTTTATTCCAGTTTATTCTCTGTTATCACTTTTAAGTTCACTCCTCGATTAACCAGAAGATTTCATTTCCTCTTTTCAAAATGATCCCTTTTATGCTATTATCAGATCCACACCTAACTTTTCACGTCTTATTTGAATCTTACTTACTTGATGTAGGGGCACGCAGTGAAACCTGAAGGTCTCCCCAGCCCCCCCCCGCCCAGGGTGCAAGTTGATGAATCCATCTTCATTTATTTCTGTGTATATGTTGAGCGATGGTATTATTATTAATATTGTTTTCTTTAATTCCTAGAGGAACATAGGGCTTCAGCCGTGCGTCTCCATTGCGTTCGCTTCTCTACTAGAGTCTTCACCTGGCTCCAAGTCTGTCCACACGCTTTCATCTCCTCTTCACATGACCTCCTCCAATGTCACCCTTGCACTGACGACCAACTCACTGCTTCCCTTTAGGGTTCCACTCGAGCAATGGCTTGTCTAGTGATGTCACTTGATGGTTTCCTCAAAGAATGGCCAATCCATTTCCATTTCTTCCTGCCTATTTGTTGCACAGTTGGTTCCTGCTGGGTTGGTTCGCTCCCAGAGATCCCTCCCTGTTGCTGATCTTTTCTGGCCAGCCATCTGATCTTGAGTATTGAGCGAAGACAACTGTTAATGAAGGTCTGTAGTTTGTTTGAGGTGCTCTTTATGACCTGTCAAGTCTCTGATCCGTATAGTAGCACTGACTTCACATTGGAGTTGAAAATCCGAATTTTCGCCAACCACGCAGTTGAGCGATAGGTTCACTACTAATATTCCATTGTTGTTTAATCTTTATGATTGGCAAGAAATAGCCTGACGGCGAGAGTGTGTTGCGATCTGTTCAGTGTGCTTTTAATGATTCTGGTGTCTAGTTGTTGAAACGTATTAGAAGATTTGGGGTGAATTCCTTCATTGTACTAAATATTGCAGATCCTCATGCTGATTTTTGTGTTATTTATTCATTTAAATCACAAAACCTACCACAAAATGGGCTCCAAGAAGATGCGCCATGTAATAAAACAATATATAAAGAAAGTAATGACAGAATGGATGAATTACTTCTTTCACAAAAGGAAGCAACTATATTTAACAAACATCATCCTTTGAATCACTGTCAGAAACGAAAGAAGAAAAGAATTCGCAGCAAGTTCGCCATTGATTGTGATTCTTGGCTAAATGTGATTAGGTTTTGAGTCACCGATCACAATTGTCTCTCGGACCCCAACCAGGAAGTCCTGACGTACCAACCGATGCTAACCTACTACAAACATCCTTTTTCTCAAGACGCTGCTGCACGGGCTGACAACCTCCCCGATTTTTTCACCCCGTCCCAGGGCTAGTGAACACAGACTGGGTAAGTTGTCGTCTCTGGGAAGACATTTTAGAACATGTCCAGGATAAGAAAGCCATTGTTGTCAGATGACGGCTACCACTGAATGATTATCTACTGGACCTCAGAATTACTCACATGATGATACAATCGAACGCAAGCAATTCTACAGACACGGTGACGATCGAATACGCAAAGTAGCCGCACATTCTTTCCTCACAGACCCTGATTTCACAGTAATGGACACCTGTCCTGCTTTCTGAATCGTGGCTGGCTTCAACACCCTCACTTGCTCCGCCTATATTAGAGATGATACCGCCCAGAAGGGACTGTGAGTATTGAATTCTTCAGCTACTACTAAATGTTGGTGCGCTTTAAATAACATTCACTTTAGAGTTAGAATTAATTGTGTCACTTTCTTCATTACAGTTACAGAGTTTAAATTACGCTATTTAATACAAACTGTCCACTTATCTGTGATTAGTAAATAATTAAAACTAGAAGAAATCTAAAGACGTTTTTGCCTCACAATGCACTATATCTAGTCAGCTAGCTAGACAAAGTCAGTGAGTATTCATAATGTATATGTGTATATATCCAGCTCTCAGAACAGAATCTACATGATGAGATCATTTTCTCCTTCATATACAACTGCGATAATTTACAGCGTCGAAATGCAGGAAGAAAACACCTAAAAGTACTCAACAAATAATTAGATTGGATGGAGCGGACAATAGTTACAAAACCACTGGAAAACCTGGAAGTACTGGAAAGCTGTTTCTCCCGTCCTAGTCTGGGACTCTTCACAGGACGCACCAACCAGGGTTCGAAACCAGGCAGGTTGAAGGCGAGGCAGTAGCTCATCGAAAAAGACACTGCAAAGTGATCGCGCTATTTCATAAATTGGCAGAAGTTAGAATTCATGCACTGACCATTGGATCGGTTACCAGTGGCTCAGTGGTCTACGAGCTCGCTGGCCTTGTAATCAGAAGGTCCTGAGTTTGACCCCTGGTGGAGGCTGCGTACTGCTGAATAGCCCCAGATTAGGAAGGAGGAGACAGCTGTCCAGTACTCCCAGCTGGTTTTCCAATGGTTCTCTGATGGATGTCAGCTCATGATGAACTCCTCCATCCAATCAAACAAAATCCCTACAAAGCCAATACTTGAAGATAATTAGATCTCAATAATTTGAACACAGAAAGAATGAACATATTTGCAGGATAACACAAGCTCGTTTAATTTCATATTGTCCTGCAAATATGTTCATCCTTTCTTTTTCCAAACTAATCAAGGTAATCGGTTTAACACATTTAACACATTGAAGTCACCTATTAGTTGTGACAGACGGCAGAAAATAGAACTTGGTACCTAGCGTAGAGAAGGTAAACGGACATGACACCTTGTGATCGCAGTGCGATCCGACAGGTTGGACGCCGCACCAATAATTCGGAAGCCTATAGTTCGAATCCTGCAGGAACTCAGATCTTCACTTTACCTTCCATTGTCACCAAATGTATCAAACTTTGTTACGAAGAGATATGTATTCGCATCTTAGGGGTTGAAACGGGGCATAGTCACAAGCTAATTTGAAAGGAACCCTATGTACAACTCATCGTTAACATCCGTGTATATTCCTTCGCGTTCCAATTTTAACATAGGGATTCAAGTTTCGAAGTTTAGGATTAAAATTAAGTTCTGCAACTTGAGTTATAGTCTAGTTGGGTATTTCACACTCTGAACTCAAGACCCATGGAAAGTCTTTATAACGCAGCAGTTTTTTCATCGCTTTACGTTTACAGTAGAAAAAAGGGCTTCAAGTCTGAACTTTGTAGTTTCACTCATCGTTGGTGTCGCCGTATTTTAAAGAAAGCCGTTACTAGCCCACTTACTACCGGCTAAGTTGGGTTTGGGAGTGTGTCGGCTGTGAACGATACCCGGATCACATGGCTTGGTTGCCAACATTCTACCAGTGAACCACTGACTGTTTTGAAATAAAAGGTTATATAATTAAACATATGTGCGTTGATTAATTAGGCTAACAAAGACCAAACGCTTGATCTCTGATGACTAAGAACAATACTCATCGCATAATTGATATATACCCAGGGAAGGAAAAGGTTTGGTAAACTTGAGATGTATCTGCAGTTGAAGATGTTAAAGTTGTGCTCGGAGAACAAAACAAAACTTCGTCGATCTGAAATTACTGTAAGAATCTACAACATTCAGCCTAAGAAACAAGATAAAAATTTTCAGCATTAATGTCGAATCCTTTGGTACCTCACTCTGGTTTAGAGATTTCTCGCATCACGAGAAACATCTCCAACAGGCTGCCGCAAACCTTAATCAACAACTGCCTTTACTTCCTCGATACCTAGGATCATACGGCCTGTCGCAGAGGTTAAACAACAATAAACTCTGGCAGGAGACGAACCAATTAAGAATCTATTGCTCAACAAACATGCTGAAGGAAATGAAGATTGATAAGACAGGTGAGGAAGAGATCTTTGAGTGGGGTCATGTGTCAGGCGCTCCAGTTTAACCCAAATGGGAAACGACTAGTTGGGCGTGAATCCCAGGAGGAAATGGAGGAAATCAATGTGATGAAGAAATGAAGGCTTATTGGTAATCAGGGAGTGTAGAGTGTAATAGAGAAATGCTGTTGAGGCCTAATGTTATACTGGAAATTCTATGGGATACTAATGATAAATCTGGATAAAAAGAGACAGATGGATACATTTTCAGATATCAGCAGAAAAAAAAGCAATTAAGTCTACATTAACAGTTGGTTAGAATTAGTACACAACAGCTAAGATGAAACTAAGGTTTGGTCTAAAAATGAATGCTCAATTCATGAAAAATCTGAATTAAAGATGCTGAAAAACGAAGAATTCATGTTATTTAGGCAGGAAACTGTTCTTCCAAATGACATTCTTTTTCTTGGTGTAAAGTTATCAAGACGGAAGGGCAGGACTTTGAGGAGATTGATTCGTAGAAAGCTGTCATGTAATGGTTAACTAGGAAATTTCTGCACTTGGATACTTATTGGTCTCAAGAGATTTCTGGTTAGTATACTTGTTGCCACCACATATATACATATACATATAAACGTCGCATCAAACCACCGGTTTGATTTACTGTCTGCACCGAACAAAATGCAGGATATGAACCACGACTTAAAAGGTATGGACATACTAAAAACATAAAAATGATATTCACTGCAGCATCACTGAGAGTAGAGTTTTTAAATAAATTGATGGAGAATATCTCCCAGTTAAAAAACGTTATATGGGCTTACAACTTTATCTTCTCCTATGATTTTGGATATATCTCTCTTTCGCAGCTCATTCTCTCTAAAAATCGATTACGAGAAGGTTGCTTATATGATTCTAATACATGGTTGAGTTCTACATTTCTTTGAAACAGTCTTAGTCGTTACATTTGAGTCTTTATTTTCGAGATTCTGCTCGACTGAAGAAAGTTATTTACACAGCAGACGACCGTTTGTTATTAAAACAAACACACAGGGGAATACTTGTAAATCAAATGAGTAGTTTTGGTGTTTTAATGATTTTATGCTGCTGGAGATGTAAAAGAATTAGGCGAAATTCCTCTGAAAGAACTTAAAGCAGATCCAAAAACCTCAGCGTACATCCTAACGACACTGTTGCGGAAAAATTGAAGGGAAGAAAAGGCACTTAATGAATAGAAGATTGTAAACCTTATCAAACTATCAAAGAAAGGAGAGTTATGCCTGTGCAAAAACTGATGCGGAATCATGTTCTTGTCAACAACAAGCAAAATATTAAGTCGTATCATCCTGGAGTTAAGAAAAGATGCTATACACGGAGAAATCCACTTGGTAAGAGCTGAGGTCAGTCTAAGCAAATCATATTCAAATCTAATGGCAAAGCTACACATCATCACCCGAATAAAGTATAGAATGGCAGTCGAAATTCCATCTCAGCTTCATAAACCTTGAAAAGATTTTCGTCAGCGTTGACAGTGGAGTAATTTAGAAGCTACTTCAACACTGTGAATTGCACCAAATATTCATCAACCTCATTTAGCATCTGTATGGCAGTGCCACATTTCAAGTGATTCACAAAGGAAAAATTCACTGAAACCACTGAGGAGCGAGACAAGGCTGCCTTCTATCACTGATGATATTCCAACTAAAGTAGACTGGAATATGTATCTGACTGTGAGGAGGAAGGAGATACGAATACATTCGACCAAGAAAAAGACTGAAGAAGATTTCAGCTTCAAGAAAATTTTGTGTCTAATATTTCACAAATTCTAAGACTCACAGGGTAAAACTATCAACTTGGCAGAAGAAGCAGCGAAGGCAGGAATTCGGGCAAATATAGAGAAGACGGACATGTTGAAGATAACCAACCAACAGAAGTAACAGGCATCAACCACTTTGAACGGGAGAAATTTGAAGTCACTTCTCTCATTTATCTGGGCATCATCGTCCCAACTAGTGGTGACAGAACCAATGAGGATGTGAAAGTCAACTAGAACTGGATTTGCATTATAAATCTTCATTAGTGTGAAGTTGTTGAGAAAATTTGCTTCAATCAGCATAAAGAACAAATTTCAGATTTTCAGTACCAGTGTTAAGTCTGTGATTCGCGAAAAACATATCTAACAGCCAGCTGAAGTCTATTAACAACAGCTGCCTTTACCAGCTCCATACTAGAGATCCGACAGTCAGCCGGAAAGAATTAGAGCCAAGAAACTCTGAGGGGCGACGAATCAAACAAGAACATACTGTTCATTATATATGTAGGATAAACTAAATATTGGTTGGACATATGCTGAGAAGACGGTTGAGTGACTCTGCGTGCATAGTCATCGCTCTAGTGGTAGCCATTTAGAAAAGGACGAGTTTTACACTTGTCCGACGGTGACATGGAGGAGATTGTATGAGGGAAAAATGAGATCCCATGGGTAATCGTAGAGTCAGGTAAAGAACAATTCACACAACTGAATGAAATGGAGATTCGCTGTTGAAGCCCTATGTTCCATGTGGAACTCAAAGGAATAATAGGAGTGAATAAATAAGTAATTGAGCTGAGAGAAAGAAATACTATCAAAAACACTTGAGTATATTTAATCGATCACTATCTTTTTAAATCAGTTAGAAGTAAACAGAATTAAATACAAAATACAGTTTGTTCGAGACGAAAATTCCTTTGAAAATTGAAAATATTCAGGCCACAGTATGTGACCTGTTTGATACTACAAATGACAGTCAAGGTCACAGGTAAAAGAGCACTTTTAATGTATACTACTGACTGATTCATATAAGTAGTTGCAGGCTACTTTATTCAACTAACTGTTAGATCACTAATGTTTGATGTGACTAGTTCCCGACTACTTATGCCAACCAGTAGGATAAGCCATGATGCTAATTCTTCTGGGTTTTTTTCAGTCAGCTAAGGAATGAATATTTCTTTAAGACGCTAGTAATTTACTTAATGAATATCCACTATTTGGTTTGTATGGATTAGATTTGTTTTTAACGAGTTGATCACGGATTGATATCAGCTAGAGAACCATTGAAAACCAGTTAGGATTACTGGACAGCCAGCTGTTTCATCCTAGTTTGGGAATTATCGGCAGTACGCACCCACCACCCAGGTTCGAACCCAGGATGTCCTACCGATGACATTGGTTGGTGGTCGCGCTAAATCACGAATTTGTAGAAGTTAGAATTCATGGACTGGCCAGTGAATCGGGTCCCAGTGGCTGAATGGTATACGAGCTAGCTTGCCTTGTAACCGGAAGGTCCTGGCTTCGAACCCCGGCAGGTGGGTGCGTACTGCCTATGATTCCCAAAGTAGGATGAAACAGCTGGCTGTCCAGTAATCCTAACTGGTTTTCAATGGTTCTCTAAGCGATATCAATCCGTGATCAACTCATAAAAATAAATATCAGTTATTCCAGTCAGACCACTGAAGTCATTACCATGTATAACTCAGATTCATAATATGGACATTTCTCCTACCCTAAAAGATCAAATTTACGTTTTGTACCTTTGGTTAGAGTTTAGCAAAGTACTTCACATTCTTAACCTAGAACCCATGAAAAATCTTTAAACCGTGGCAATATTTTTATTCGTTTTCTTCTCGTGTAGAACACAGAGCCCCAAGTTTGAGTTTCGAGGTTTAACTAGCAAGGGTGTTACTTTGTACGAGGTAGGATTGCTAGCCACCTGTTCAACCCCTTATCTTTTCCGACCTCAAAACCGATAAAAGCAAGGTCTAGGAGTACGTCGATCGGTACTGGAACGCGAACCATGTCCGTGGTTTGCAAGCATTTTAAAAGTGGACCATTGACTCACAACGCTAAACATTTAATTTAATAAAATATCTCTGCATTATTTTGTCATATGAGCTTGATATAACAAGTTAATTCAAAATATAAACTATGCTTATCAGTCAATCAAAGTGTTTTGCACATTTTAGTTTAGTTGTGGGGATTGTTACTTGACTTTTATCACATGATGCACGAAAAAAAAAAACAACTGGAGATTTATTTATGTGATAAATGAAAAACATCGACAGTGATTTAAACATACATTGATAAACAATAAATTAAGCAGACTCTTTATTTTTTACAGATATGATCGCGTGTTGGCATCAAGCGTTGAACCAGTCAGATTTCTATCAACCAACACCTGAAAATCAATTTGATGCTCACCAGCTACTGACTCTATACAGAAAATTTTAGTGAGAAGTATTGACCAGAGGGGTTTATCATCCATATAAGAGAGAGACAATGGCCAGAGGTTGCGCTATACATAATGCAGATTGGAAGAAGTTGGAATTCATGGGCAGTTGAGTTGAGCACCGGTGGCTGAATGGTCTACGAGTCCTCTTTGTAACCGGAAGGTCATTAGCTCGAACTCCTGTGGGTGTGTACTGCTAAAGAGCTCCAAACTGGCAAGAAACGGCTCTCCAGACCTTCTTAATTCTCAGTTATTCCCTAAATGACATCAGCTCTTGATGAAACCTGCAGCTGATCAAATCCCTGTAACCCGACTCGAAGTCAAAAACATAGGTTTCCCGCATACTGGCACCTACAGACATGGTGTATCCACATCCTCAAAGATAATGTTCCCACAATGTTATAAGTTTACTCCACGCTATAAATGACCCATTCGAGTTCACGACTGACTTCCTACAGGATTGGAATAGGTACATTGATTTGTTACCTAATAGTCAACAATATCATATGTCTACTTCGCGGTGTCAGGTGATCCACAGAGGGGAATTCAGCAAAGCCTTTGACGTGGATACAGGAATTAAACAAGGCTACTTACCAACAACGATGACATAACTAACTGTAGTGGATTTGGTTATAAGGAACACTGTACATGGGAAGCGAGAAAACAAGAATACGTTAGATGGCTATGAAGGCTGTAGAAGATCTTGATTTCTTGGATTATTTATGTATAGTGTAACACAAATTGGAAGACTCACAGGCTAAAACCAAAGAGGTGATAGAAGAGGCGGTGGCGAAGACTTCAAGTGAACATGCACAAGATGGAGGTGATGAAGATAACCAACCAGCCTCCAAAATGGAAGATTGCGGATTCGTGTCCGGCCGTGGATGTGTGTGCGTCGGTAGCACAGTGGTTAGGACGCTCGCCGACCATGCATGTGGTCCGGGGTTGGATCCCCTGCCTACGCACACCTGATATCTATGGTCGGCCTGCGAAATTTGGGCTACCGATATCATATGCTGAAAATTCCGTACTTGTAGCAAAAATACCATGTGGTTTCAAACTATAATAAAAAAAAATACAACAAGTACCATTAATTGCAGAAATATGAAAGACATCACTTTCTTCATATATTTGACCGCGGAAAATCGCTTCAACTATAGGTGACAGCACGGATGAGGCTGTCAAATCCAGGCTGGATCAGAAAGGCAAGGTACACCTTCATCACTCTAAAATCATTTTGGAAATATTCTGCACGGTATTCAGTATAAACAACTAAATTCACAAATTCACCACAAATGTTAGGTCAGTCACTTCCTCTATGCGAGTCAGCAACATGGCGGACTCATCACGAAAAGTATTTCCAAGAGGCTACTGTAGACTTTTATCAACAACTACCTTCGCTGGCTGCATAGTGAACATCAAATGACCAGAAATAGTTAGCAACAAACAACTCAGTAAACGAACAAATCGAGGATGTATTCATCAACGGATATCTAGAATAAAATGGAGACGGATTGGTCACACACTGAGGAGATCACTGAGTGACATCACACACCAGAACATCCCTCGAGTGGAAGGTGAATAGAAAACGGCGAGTTGGGCCTCCGATGGTAACATGGAGGAAATCCTATGAGCGGGAGATGAGACAATACGGGAAATTATGCAGCCAGCTAAAGGGGATCACAGAGAATCCTACAAAGGGAAATATTCTTTTGAAGCCCTATGTTCCAATTGGAACCCAATAGAAACAATAATAAAAAGTTCATAATCTTCGTACTGACTGAATTCTACCAATCAAATTTTGTGAAGTGGTCACCAATCTAGGGGCTTGCTACACATCCTAACTCAATGTTGGGTGGTTAGAGACAGTCGCCATGAAACCTCACACTAAAGTTTCATCCTTGGCAGCACTCCTCAGTAATGCTTGTCTACAACTCCGAGGTAAGTGATGCCCTCTTTTTAGCAGCAATTTTCAGAAACTTGAGTTTAAGCTACATACTTTACTGGCCAAAAATGAGTAATGCAATGTCGATAAATCTATGCTCAAGCATATTTTCATTCTTGGATGCCTAGTTAATCTTGGATAATTTCTTTAAAATGATTTCGTAAGTCTCTGAATACCACTGAAAAGAACTTAAACTGCGCCACCAATTTGAACTTAATGTCTGCGTTTAAAACTTCTATATACATTCACTAGCCTAAATATGTAACTATTCTCATTCAATTTTCTTTTGGGCAAAGATATGATAGAAAATTAACCGTAGCACAACTGTTGTATGTTCCAGGGATGCCGCGTCAATGGCTAACCACCCCTTCAGTTTTTCCACCCACCGCTATAAAACGATGCTATCAGATTCATGTGGTATTAGATAGCTTGGCGAAAACATTTCAACACTAGCTCTAAGGCTAAAACACAAAACTCCATTTATCTTATTACATGTTTGTGTATGAAAGAAAATTGCATTAAGACAGGAGGCTAAGTTGGGCATGTAAGATGTCACGGTTTGACTGGTATCTAACCGTTATTCAGACTGGAACAAGACGTCGCTGCAACAACCCAAGGTTGATTCGAATTGAGATGGACAAAGTGTCTTGTGCAGTATACTTTAATCTTCTTGTCAATGTTCTCTTTGTAAAGACGGCCGTTTTTGGAAATCAGATTCCAAATTTGCAATTAGTACGATTCGACGATGTGAAATTTCACCACTAAAATAGTATGAGCTGTGATCAAAATTTGACCTCGGACTTACAAATATTGGTCTACCTTTGTTAAACACTTTAAAGTGTGTATGTGGGTAAACAGTTGTAAAACATTTGTTAACGTCTCCATAAGAAGACGTAGACAATCGGGAATTTTGACCAAGTATTATTAACTAGTGATACATATCCATTTTTATTTATTAATCAGAATTTGCTATGCATCAGCTAACATCACACCTTCATGTCTGTTCAAAGTGTTAGTATCTAGAATTTTATGATTAGACGTATTTTCAAAATTATGGTGTTTAGGATTAGAGTTTAGTAGAAGCACCCTGTTGGATTTATTGCTTTGTCTCTTTTTTGAAGATTTAGCTGCTTTATTCGACCTACTGGAGTTGTCAGGTGACTCGACAGCTACGGATTTATTATGCATTCTGTTGCAGACAACGGAGAGTGAAAACACGATGATTGTTCCAATTACACAGTTTCTTTGTTAATTTAATTCGATTGCAAAATAATTCAAATGAACCTCTTTTATACTGATTTAGATTAATTTCCCTGAAGAAGTTCGGACCAGATTGCCGAACCAAACGTTGGAATAACTCATTTCAATCTCGCTGAGATTTTACAAATATAATTTTTTACAAAGGTCTACTTCTCACTCGGCGCCAAAATATTTTACAACTATTCTGTCAAATCTTGACGACAGTTCATTTGAGAGCTGAATCAGTTCAAACTACCCGATTTCTGACTAGCTATATAGGAAAAATGGTGTTAGCATAAATCAAATTCAAAATTTGCAAATCATTGAATTTTAAACACTGGATGCCTGAGAAATTGAGCTCTCATCGGTAGTAAAATGTTAGACTTTTCGCCAACAATTCACATGGTCCATATTTTATTCCTCACACACTCAGTCTTAAGTTTCGCCTAGTTTATTTACCGATAATAAACTCAGAAAGGAGGGGAAGTTGAGAATCAGGCTGACAACAACACTGCCACTGAAGCTTAAAGGGAACTTCGAGCTCTTTGTTCCAATCGGAAGGAAAGGAACAGAGAAAAACAGAAGAAATCAAATAGCTTATGCTCAGTTACTCATCTATTTTGTTCTTGAAAGTTAACTACAAACTTTTCTCTAAAATAAGGCGGCTTGAAAGAGGATGACGTTGGAAATGTGTTCGTACAGTGGCTTCAAGTTTTATTCGGTAATGGTGGAAGACTTATCCAAACAGACGGTCGTAGTTTCTATTTCATTAATGAAAATTGCGAACTGCCTCACTACGTGAAGCGTAATCCTCGAGAAATAAACTGGACAGGACTCTATCACATTAAATAAAAAGACAATAAGTGGGGAACAGTCGAATAAGCGAAAAAAGAGTGTGACAAAAAGCTGTGATGGCATTGCTGGTGCAAGCCTAATTGAAATAACGGCTAATCAAAACCAGAAACCTGAGGTTCGTAAAGCGATGTGCGATCACGCTTTACGTACAACTAAAGAAAAACGAAAGCATAAAGAAGCTGAGAAGAAAGTTAAGAAGTCTGAGAAGAAGAAACCTCCAGTATCAGCTTCTGCTAAACAAAAGGCCGTGAAGATGACTCAAAAAGCAGCCCATCGCGTTGGTGGCAAGCGATAAATTACGTGCACATTATTATTTGAACTAAAATTGTTGTTCACATTTCAGAACAAGTAGATTCTTTTTCACACCACTGTATCATAACAGAGTGTATCTGTCATCTTCATTACAATCAATCGAAAATTAATCTAATGCTGACTAGTGGCTGACTGCAGGATAAAGTCTCATGACTTTCTGATAGGACGTTGTGATAACCGGGGTCCACCTACTTGGATGCAAGGACGAATACTCACAGGTGACGTAGGTTAGTAGTCCCGCTTTGTACTGTGAGTTGGCGGAAATTAGAAATGATTGGCGTTGGATACCGTTCCAGGGGCTGAACAGTTAACAGGCTCGATTTGCAACCTGCAGTACCTAGGTTTCATCCCTGAGAGCATCATGGGTGTGTATTGCTAAAGGGTCCTAGACTACGCTGACACAGAAGTTCGGTACTCCCTGACTTCCAATGGTTATTTAACTGGCGTCACTTCTCGATCAGATATGAAGTCTATCAAACCCCGGCAAGCTGACAATTGACAACAAACAGATTCATTCGTTTGCTTCATTGGACTGATTAATCTTATTTATGGTGTTTCGTATTCTATGAGGGTTGAAAAAGGTTGTCCAAGAAGGACTTTAAGAACTTTAAGAGGAATATTCACGTCCTGAAACTTTCAGGTTTGAGGTTACAGTATCTGAGAACTGCTGACAACAAGACGAAAAGCCAGATAGACCAAATGTTTTGCATTCACATGGGAAGTATAACGATCAGCATAAATAGGAGGAACCTGAAAGAAACAACCTCTTTTACCTACCTAACTGGGAAGCATCGTTTCAACTACAGGCCGGCGGAACTGACGAGGATATCAAAGCAAGAATCGGGAAAGCAAGACAAGCTTTCACTACTCTCAAGTATGTGTGGAGGTCAACAGCACTCAGCATCAAAAATAAGATCCGGATTTTCAACTCCAATGTGAAGTCAGTGCTTGGCGAGTCATAAAGAGCACCTTGAACAAAGTACAGATCTTCATTAACAGTTGTCTTCGCCCAATACTCAAGATCAGATGGCTGACCAGAAAAGATCAGCAATATGGAGGGATCTCTGGGAGCAAACCAACCAGGAACCAATTGTGAAACAAAAAGGCAGGAAGAAATGGAGATGGATTGGCTGGCCATACTCTGATGAAACCATCAAGTGACATCACTAGATAAGCTCTCGAGTGGAAGCCGAAAGGGAAGCGGCGAGTTGGTCGTCAGTGCAAGGGTGACTTGGAGGAGGTCATGTGATGAGGAGATGAAATCATATGGGCAGACTTGGAGCCAGGTGAAAACTTTAGCAGAGAACCGAACGCAGTGGAGACGTGTGGCTGAAGCCCTATGTTCCTCTAGGAATTAAAGGAAACAATAATAATAAAATGAATGTAAAAGCAGTATTTGTACCAAAATACTGTTTAGAATAAAGTTATTATTATTATGAATATTATACTTCTTATCTCTGAAGTGGGCGAATGTCATATAGCTACCCTATAACCTCATCAACGACATTAATGGATGCTTTTAGACAACAAAATACCAGTTTAGTTGAGTCCTTTCAGCTGGATAGTTTGATTCTGGAAGTTTCATTACTTTTCTACACAACATATTTGGCGCTAACTTCAGTATGAGGTGAACTTGTATAATTCTCCGTCGGTCTAATGACCGCGTCTTCTGATGACCACATTTTTCAGAGAGACCACAAAAGCTTTTTAGTCAAACTATCCAGCTCAGAAAAAACAGTCACACTAATATCTTCCCCCTGTGCTACAAATCTTTCCCATCATTTCTCTATTTCTCGAAATCATACGAATCTGGAGTAATGAATAGACATAGTTAGAGGAAAAATCAGCCAAAATGGATTCCTTCAGAGGATTGATAAAACTGTAGATACTTGAAAAATAGTGTGTTACGAAATACGCCTTCTATCATAGAGTACGTTCCACGAATACTAAAGATTCTTCTTTCAATTTCTAGAATCATCCAGATTTTATACTTAAAGAATCTTAGTACATAAAGAAACCAACTGTTTGACTACTAAACGCAGTAGATGCATCAAAGGACACCAAAGGTCTGATATTCTAATCATGATTCACGTGATTTCAGAAATGTACACCATCCTAAAAAGCTGTAGAGATTATTTAATTGCCTTTTAATCTCGGACATGACTCGGACGTTTACAATAAATACCTAAGAAAACGTCTTGATTTTGGTTTGGACGTGGACGTGGACCGTTACATTTCCTTGAATATAGAAGAGGTATAACTGAACACTGTTCATAAAGATCTTCTAAGTGACAAACTCCGTACTATTCTACCAATTCACCTGCCCCTGTTGACCTAGGTATATCGACCCTTCTCCAAGGGTTCTGTCGAAAAGAGTGCGGAAATACTACCCTATGTGGTTATCAAGAGTCAAATGTGGAGCTTTAAGAAGCTCAGTAATTAAACAGTTGGTCAAAATTGGTCATCTCTCCACAATATCTTCCTCTAAAGTTGACTATCAAGTGAAAAATAACCTGTTAGAATGATTAAATGTCCGTTCATCTATGTTGCTGAGGCTTTACCCATCAAGGCAGAAAAGCCAAAACATTTTATGCAGAAGAAAGCTGTTCAACTGCCTTTATTTAATGAAATATGTACTGCAGTTTGTTAAGATCTCGAAAGTGCTCTATCAAAACATTTTGATATCTTTTCTACGCCTTCAAGTTCCCACAGCAATTAGGTTATTTTCCAAGCTACCGGGTCAAACATTCCCAAAGTTTCAAGATTTAAGACTGATTAGGAAACTAGTGATCTTTCACAGTGAGTCAGCCAAGAACCTATAGTCCAACAAACGTGCAGAAGTAAATAGCGATGGACTTGATTTGATTTGGAGAGACCTTCTAGCGACATCACTTGCAGACAGGCTGTTGAGAAGAATCAGGATTAGAAGCGGTGAGTTGGGCGTGTGTCCTAGGGTAACATGAAATCAGTCATATAAGGATGACGTGATAGTCTGTGAGCAGTTGTGGAATCAGATAAAAGTGATGGTAAGTAACCGAGTGTAATGGATATGTGCTCCTGATTATTATTATCATTTTACCCTAGAACACAGAGCTTTAAAAGGACATCTCCACTTCCTTATATTTTCTGTTGTCCTCTACATTTGGACCAAGGAGTGCCCATAGTCTGTAATCTCCTCCTCTCACGATATCCTCCATGTCACCTCCAGATGAACTACTTGTCGTTTCTCTTTCGGGTTCCACTCCGAGGCCTGGCGCGATATGTTGTTCGACAGTCTCCTCAGAGTGTGCCGAATCAATCTCCAATTTCTCCTACATATTTGATGAGCTATAGCTTCTTGGTTAATTTGTTCCTTTCTGGTCATTTTATCTTCAATATGGTGCTGATGAAAATCTGCAGTAGCTCATTGAGAGTGCTTTTGGTGACACGTTTAACAAGTCTCTGATCCATGTAGAAGAAGTAACTTAACACTGGTGATGAAAATCCGAACCTTGTTCTTCATACCGGCTACTACATTCCACATTAAAACCCCCGGTTCTCGTCCGATTACTGAAGTTAAGCAACGCTGGGCTGGGTTAGTACATTAAGAAAAGGTTACTCTTTTATATCGAGAAAGTGTACTGAAGAATTGTTTTTCAAATTTTAAACTTTTGAAATCCTATCCTTCATAAAAAGCGGAATTAAGCGTAGAATTCATGTGGTTGCTGAATGACTAATGGTCAGGATGAGTAGGAAAATAGAGAAAAAATGAAGCAAACGAATTGAAGTCATTCTGTTAGCAATAAAGTTGACCAAGCATTTAAGCGTAATCAAGGAATAACTTCAGTTAGAGAACTATTTGAAAACCGGAAGGTCTTAATTTCAAGCTATTTACAATTAAGCATGCATAACTTCACTGGATTCTTCAAAAATACACACTGATGATAAGTGGCTAACAGAGGGCAGATACTTGCCGGTAATATTGGGTTGTGGTCTCGCTACATAGAATTGATGAGAACTTGAACTCCTGCCCAGCGCGCGCCGTAACCTGAATCTCCTTGATGCGTACTGTGGAAAACTCTCGAACTAGGACGAAATAGTTCTCAGAGGTTTTCTAATTGATATTCGTTCATGATCTGACTTCAAACCGATGAAATCCTTGCAAACGAACTCTCGAAAAATATTTAAGAAGTCTTTAATTTCCAAGTATTGGTTTTGTAGGGATTTTGTTTGATTGGTTGGAGGATTTCATTATGAACTGATATCAGTTAGAGAACCACTAGAAAACCAGCTGGGAGTACTGGACAGCTGTTTCCCCCGTCCTAGTTTGAGACTATCCACAGTGCGCACCAACCAGGGTTCCAGCCCAGGCAGGTTGAAGGTGAGTTAATAGCTCATTGAAGAAGACATTGTGAAGTGGTCGCGCTATTTCGTGAATTGGCAGAAGTTAGAATTCATGGGCTAGCTATTGTAACGGGTCCCAGTGGCTCAATGGTCTACGAGCTCGCTGGCCTTGTAACCAGAAGGTCCTGGGTTCGAATCCTAGATGGGGTGCGTACTGCTAAAGAGTCTCAAATTAGGACGGAGGAGACAGCTGTCCAGTACTCCCATCTGGTTTACCAGTAGTTCTCTAACAGATGTCAGCTCATGATGAAATCCTCCAACCAGCTCCCTAACTTCTTATTATATCTGAATTTTCCAGTTATGTGTTAGATATCCTTTGTGAAGGAGAAAATGTTTATAAACATTTTGCATATGTATATCTGACCTATTTACGAGATTAGGGCTATACATGATTCATGGCTAGACAGTTTCTTTATATGTACTTAAGCATGCTATAAATCACTGAGGTTAATCATTAAACTTACTTAGTTACTAGAAGTTTTATGTCCTAATTGAATAATATACAATTAGACTTTTATCGTGTAAACAAATGCCAAACCATATGTATATCTATATTTATTTATGATGACATTATGATTTAGCAAACTTGATAAACAATTGTGAAACAACTTCCGGTGACAAATATTAGCGGAAAAAATTGGTTAAACAATAAAGATAAGGTGATAAACAATTACTACTAGTAGTATATGTTGTTTTATCATAAATTTGGGAGTAATTTGATTAATTATGTATTATTATTCCGTCTGGTTTCGAATGGAATGTAAGGATTCAACAGGCCATCACTATTTCACTTTTCTTCTGTGACGCCCACTCTAGCTAGCTATACGACTGTCTGTAAGTTTTGGTCTCCTTCTTGTCATACAATCTTCTCTATGTCACCCTCAGACTTCTGCACAACTCATTACTTCTCACTCACCTTCTACTGGCCGGTTTGCCTTGAAACATCACTAGACGTCCTCCTCAACGTGCGTCTGATCCCTTTTCCACTTTATTTGGGATATTTGTTCAGCAAAACGTTCTTGGTTGGTTCGTTGCCTGTCAGAGTTTCTCGTTGCTAATTCTCTCTGACAGGCCATCTGCTCCTCAGTGTGGAGCCACAGAAGGCAAATGTTTAAAAAGTCCACCGTAGCCTGGTGGAAATGCTCTTCGAGACGCATTCGTCAAGTTTCTGACCCATTTAGAAGAACTGAATCATCTGATAGTGGTGTTGGAAATATGAATTTTGTTGTTTATGTTGGGTGTAGAAGATTTCCGAAATTATTTCATGGTGATGAAGGTTTCTGTCTCCTTTCCAGTGCTGTCTGGCTTTCAAATCCTCATCCGTGCTGTCCCCTGTAACTGAAACGATGCTGACTAAATAAATGAAGGAAGTGACTTCTTTTTAACTTATCCCATTGATAGTGACTGGTGCTCTTTGTGTGCGTGTTAATTGGTTATCTTCATAACCTCTATCTTCTCTTCGTTCACTTGCAGTCTTGTCTTTGCTGCTTGCCAGCCAGCCTCTTCAGCCAGTTTGTTGGTTTTCGTCTGTCAGTCTTCGAGTTTGTGCGAAATTAGACATAAATCATCCACACGCGAAATCCAGATCGTCTACAGTCTTTTATCATTGGTTCAGAGTATTCCTGTCTTCTCACTCCTCACGCACAGTCTGACGTATAATCCAGTCCACCACAATTAAGAATATCATCGCTGATAATATGCAGCTTTGTCTTACTCCTGTATGCACTTCGAACGCCTTGCTGATTTTCCGTTGTGGATCACCTGATACGTTGCTCTGTCATATAGCCAGCTGTTGAATGAGGTTGAAGTGGTGTTGAAGTAGTTTCCAAATTACTTCTCGGTCTACGCTGTCGAAGGCCTTTTCGAAGTCGATGAAGTTGAGGTGGAGTGAGGTTTGACTGCCATTCTAAGCTTTGTTCGATAATGATGTGTAGAGCTGCAATTTGATCAGCACATGATTTGTCTTTCCAGAAACCAGCCAGATTGTTCCGGGTTGGCAGAATTCTTCACCAAATGCTTTTTTTATTCTCTACAGGATGATGCGACTTAGTATTTTACTTGGCGTGGGTGGACAAGAGCATTATTCCACGCCAGTTACTTCTTGCAAAGGCCTAAGTCGTCATTCTTTGGTAGCTTGACGAGGTAGCCTTTCTTCCAATCCACAGGCACCTATCCTTCTTCCTAAACTTTTTGCGGTAATGGAGTGAGAACATCTGCCGTAATCTCTGGAGCCGTCTTCAGTGCTTCGGGAGGAATGCTGTCTGGTCCTGCTGCCTACCAAGCTGGATTTCAGTAGCTTGATTGCATTCAGGATTTCTGTTGTCGTTGAAGTTTCTACAGCAATTTCATTGGTTTTCTGGGGTGTTTTAACTAGCCCAACGCTCAACCGTCCCTGATTTCCTGGGTTGGAATGGGCTAGTAAACCAGCGAGCTAGTAAACTAGGCGAGTTTCGATTTCACTTAGAATTTCTGTTTCCTTAGAACTAAGATTAATTTCGCTTAGTTAGTGAGCAATACGGAATTCATGTAGACTTATTTCATTTTTATACACGAATTATAGATATATTTAACGCGTAATAGATTGGGTTGTGAAGTTGTTACTTCAGTTACGAGTCCCATTAACTATGTCATAGTCAGAGTTGCCGAAAGGGAATCTGGATATTCCCTAGTCGTCAGATCAAAAGTTAATTTCAGTTAAAGTACTGGACAGGTGTTTCATCCTAGTTTGTGAATTTTCAGCATAACCTCACTAGGGCTGGCGATTGTGCTATGTATCACAAATTAACAGGAGTCAGAATTCACCGACCACTGGATTCTGTTCCGGTGAGTGAATGATCAATAGGCTTATCTCTTCATCTGAAGGTCTTCATTTAGATTCTCAGTGAGGTCGTAAGTGCATACTGTTGACCAGTCTTAAAGTAAGACGAAACAGCTATCCGATAGTCCCTGCTATCCAATGATTTTTTTTAACTGAAGACAGTTTGTGATGTGATTTGAAATAAACAGTATAGCAATAAATGACGTCTGATGGTAAGTACTACTGCTCAATTATCAGTAATAGAAATGTATCATGAAAAAATAGCTAAGATGAATCATTAGCCGGATAGTAATCACTGTTATCATCATCTTCTCAATACTAGTTCATCTGTCAGGATTCATCGGCTAACTAGAAACACAAAGTTCAATGATAGACAAAACATGCTTAGTAACACAACCCAACGACATGGCATTCAAAATGATATGAGGTAACTAAAAATTAAAAGTCAGTCTGAACAAAGAATATTCTTCTCAATAAAATTCTCCTCTTCAGGTTCTTAGAATTATAAAACATAATATTCGTTGTCGTTACAATAATGATAGTCAGTTAAGCAGCGGATTTATTTTTTTAACGTAGAATAACAGATTAGTAGTCATGGGGTGTCAAAATAAATAGTAGTATTTGTGTGACAAACGTGCTCTGGGCTGAAATCGATTACAAAATATTTCGGTGAAATGGGGGACAATTGTGGTGATCAGTCATAATAGATTTGTAGAGTGTTGGCTAGGAAAATTGACAAGTTAGTTCAAGGTTATAAAAGGTGTCAGGTGAGTGGCTAGCACAAAGTAGTGTGTATTACAGAGGATATAGTAAGACTGTAATGAGACGTTCATACTGAAACAACGAATATGTGAAATGAAATAGGTGAAAGCATATATTGAGGATAGAGGTAATATTAGTAATAATAAGTATGAATGGAAAATTCGATAGTATTGAGAGAATATTTGGATGAAGGGTGTAAATTATGACGAATAAAAACAATAACTGTGATAATAAGCGATAAAGAAAACTTTCTACTCTGCACGTCAGTCTCTATCCTTCAGTAGCCGTCCAGTGTTCACCCAGCAGCTCAGAAACGTCTTACCTAACCTTAGCTCTTCTTCATGCATATACCATTTCAACTGTTCCTGTGGTTCAAGTTATATAGGGCGCTTGATTAGGCAGGTTCATCTACGGGTTCGAGAACATTTACCAGCTTGGTTCAGCAGGGGGAAATTAAGTGCATAAAAAGCTTGATTCTGTCACACTTGGTCGACATAGCATCGACGTCAACACAGCTTTCAGGGTGATATACTGAATTCCGAGGTCGTCATCACATACAGTTCACTTACGTCTACTACACATAGCTGAAGCTGTTGCAATAAGATTGACTAAACCGGAACTTTGTATTCAAAAAGAACACGTCCAGATGCTGTTCCTACCGAGGCCAAACTTGGATTGATGATTCTTCTTCTCACCCAGAGTGCTTCTTCCCCTTAACCCTCTTGGTCTTTTTTCTTTTTTCGCATATTATTACAATTATTATTAGTATTCATCACAACTGATACCCTTCATCCAAACATTCTCTCAATATTATCGAATTTTCCATTTGTACTTATTATAAGTGATGTTATCTCTTTTCTTAATATGTTGTTTTGTTGAATTAGTGATTCTGCTTCCAAATACCACTGTCTTCTTGGATTGGACACCAGGTAGTAACTGATGTGATATGTCTAATCCTTCGTTTTGAAGCTTAAATGGCAGTGGTGTATTTTTACAGGGTGAGATTGCTAGCCCCATGTCCAACCTTCTCTCTTTGCTAGGTTTACAACCAGCTAGGGGAAGTAAAGGTGTGTGCCGGCGGGGCATCGAACCCCGGGTCACGTACAGGGTGATGAGCGGTCCGGCACCTACAACCACAATAATGGGTGGGGGTTAACAAGCTAATTATCGATTCCATTGAAGTGATACTCTGATGTCATTATAAAGTCAACATTATGTCACTAAGTAAAGTGGTAATGAAATAGTATTAGTTACAGGTAATCTGAATAACACCATTTCCCGTTTCAAATTTCATGCTGAATTAAAGTAACTGTCAGTCGGTTTCACACCTCAATGTAAACTCAGAATGAAAATCTTCAAATTTTGGGTTTCCACTGATCGATCTCACTGTAGAATGCCTCAGAAACTGATATCACTTACAGAATCCCTAGAAACTGAAGAGCTGTAGTCAACAGACTCCATTCCAATGGATGAATGGTCAACAGGATTGCATTTTAGTCTGTAGGTACCCACTATAGGTATAGTGGGCATGTACTGTACAAGGGTGAGATACCTTTTCAACACCCTATGCATTTTAACGGTTTTCTAACTGACGTCACTTTGTGACGAAATCCACCTTGAGGAGTGTAATTCTGTCGACAGTCATACATTTGGAGATTCATTCACAGCAATAATAATATTATCATATACCATTTATTTAATACTAAAATTTTTTTCTATAGCTTGGTTTGTAAGGGCTATTTATGTTTTTACGAGTTGATCACGGATTGATATCAGTTAGAGAACCATTGAAAACCAGCACTGCAGTACTGGATAACTGTTTCATGCTAGTTTGTGAATCATCGGCAGTACGCACCCGCTACAAGGGGTCCGAACCCCAGGACCTTCCGGTTACAAGGCAAGCTAGCTTGTATACCATTCAGCCACTGGGACCCGACTCAATGGCCAGCCCATGAATTCTAACTTCTACCAATTCTTGATTTAGCGCGACCCCAACCAGTGTCGTTGGTGGGACATCCATCCTCACACGTGACATCTGGATGGACCTCACTGGTCACGACTTCTCACTAGAACTCCAGGAAACTCCATCCTGTAGCAAATCACTCACTAGCGAGCATCAGATTAATTTTCTATAGTTTGGTTTGTAAGGGGGGGTTGCGCTAAATCACGAATTGGTAGAAGTTAGAATCCATGGACTGGCCAGTGAATCAGGTCCCAGTGGCTGAATGGTATACGAGCTAGCTTGCCATGTGACCAGAAGGTCCTGGGTCCGAATCCCAGTGGGTGCGTTCTGCCGATGATTCCCAAAGTAGGACGAAACAGCTGGCTGTCCAGTACTCCCGTGGATCGTTTTCAATGTTTCTCTAACTGATATCAATCCGTGATCAATTCGTAAAATAGTAAAGTACTTAGTTAATGAACGAGTGAAATTATACCTCCAAATGAGCATAATTACATAATGTGCCAACAATAATAATAGAGTTCGTTTCAAAATATAGACTTTGTTAATATAAATTCAAACACTGACTAAATACTAGTTATGTAAACAATAATACATATATGGTTGACTGTATGCTTAATTTCTTACGTCAGATAATTTAACACCTTAGCTAACATTATCCAGTAATTAGGACATAAAATCTGGTGATTGATTCTTTTTTCAAACCGAATACGTTTAACTTACGTTGTTAGACCGCATAATAATTTAATTAATAACTTTGTATCGGTTTTAGCTGTTTGAAGTCCTAGACTTAGATTTCTTGCTTACCAACACTTGTTAGCAAGACGCATCTACAGCCTTGAGATCCATTTGGAGATTTGAACACTCACCATCCTGTCCTACTTTCAGAGAAGTTAGCACTAAATTATACGGAGTGAGATTGGCCTCCTTTAGGAGTATAAGGCTGATATTTATTATGTAACAACAGAAGGCAACCAATCACCGAGCGTATGATTTCGGTTTACATCGAACAACATGAAATAGAATGTTCAAATAGACATAGTATTCTTTTGTTAATGCAGAATATTACCGTGGAAAAGTATTCTGTCTCTAACATCAAATTGAATGTTCAAATAGATATATTATATTCTGTTGTTAATGCCAAATTGAACTGAGGGAACATGTGAGGATAGCATTCATTTGGCACACCACCACACTCGTCCCCCCGTCAAAATCTTTCAACTGAAGTCGGTCGTATCTTCTTGGTGCTGGCGGCTTTGTTAGCTTGTCTTGCTGTATCGAGTTCCGGAGATCGTTGACGTTCATTCACTTCTCTTTGTTTACCTTTCTGGTCGTATATACGTCATCCCGTCTCACAGTGATCATGAATGGTCCTTCCCACTTTGGGAGCAGTTTGGATGACCCTGGCTCGTGTTCACTAGTGTTTCGCCTCACAGTGTGGTGAGAGCTGTCTACTAGCCAAATTGGTAGACAGTAATTTACGTCAATGTTTACGTTCCCAGGATTTGTCGTGAGAAAATGTGAACAAAGACTGATTCAAAACCGACCACAGCAGACTTTGCGTAGGCGGTTGCAGTTAACATATAGATGATTTGACATTCAAGAAACAGTCACAAAGAGATGAAAGATTAATTTTAAGTGAGAAACAACCAATCGGAAGACTGTGTTTGTTCGCTTAACTATCCATAATAATGTACATGAAAATATATAAATATGCGTTGGTTTCTTTAATAAATGATCTGTTGCCTGACTCTTGCCTTCTGTCGTTACAATTGGTGTCGCTGCCTCCGAACAATGAAGATCCCATGGCCAACTGCTTTTGAAGAAGGAGACATACGGAGCTTCTTACGTGACTTCGAGGCAGTCGCTGAGTTGGTGGGTGTCAAAGAGCAGGCGGCGAAGGCGGTTGTACTGGAGACGCTGTTGAGAGGCCGAGCGAAGGCGGCATATGACGGCGTAGAGAGGTCAGATAGCACAGCGTCTTGGAAGACATTGGTTGAACGATTGGTGTCGGAGTTCGACAGTTCAACAGACAGACAGCTGGCAGTGCAGCAGCTCCGTTCAACGAAGCTCGGACCTGATGGAGACCCGTTAGTGTTGGCGGTGAAACTGACCAATCTACTTCAACGTGCGCTTCCCACTTTAAATGAAGATTCAGAGGCGCAGTTGCTGAGTTCCCAGTTCATCGAGAGTGTCCCAGACCACATTTCTCAGCAATTACAACTGGTTAACGCTACGCAGCCTATGGATATTAATGAGCTGGCGAAGGTGACCAGACAGCTGCTGAGCACAACTGTAGCTGCCATAGAGCAACCAAAACCAAACGAATTCGAGCAGAAAATTGAAGCGTTGCAGCGGGAAGTGGCGGCGTTAAAGTTGGGCGACAGGAAAGACCGGTGTTTTGAATGCGGTAAGCCGGGACACTGGAGGAGATACTGTCCAGAAAGGGGAAAAAGAAAAAGTTTCAGACAGTGTTCTTTCTCTCGTATAAAACTAGATGTAGTGGAGGCTATCGAGAAAGGGGCTGTGTATTCGAAGCTGCGAGTGAATGATCAAGAAGTAGTATGTTTAGTAGATACGGGGGCGGCTGTGTCTCTAATAGATAAGAACTTATGTGCGAATGTTAGTCCATGCTCACTGACAGTACAAACGGTAGGTGGGCACGTATTGCGTATCACGGGTAGATCGAACTGCACGGTCGTGGTTGGCAGCTGCGAGGTGACGTTCCCCTTCATTGTTGTGCCCGAATTACGGCGGACGATACTTGGCGCGGATTTTCTGCGGGAGATTGGTGCGATAATCGACACGCAAGCGAAGGTTGTGATCACGAAATACGAACGTATCAGCAAGTATGAGACCAGTGAGACAGCAGCGGTTGACCTGTCTAAGGTACACAATATGACAGAGTTAATTAATAAATACGATTATCTGTTTACTGGAAATGGGGACCCATACGGTTATTGCGATAAAGTGAATCATGAAATTCCGATAAGTGGCCCGAAAGTAACGTCATTTGCCACGCGAAGAGTTCCATGTCATTTAGAAGGCGAAGTTGAGCGACAGATGCGAGAGATGTTAAAAGATGATATTATTGAAGAAGCTGATAGCCCGTACAACTCTCCAGTGCTGTTAGTAAAAAAGGCGAATGGGAAGTATAGATTCTGCGTTGATTTTCGACAGTTAAACAGTATGACAGAATTAAGACCGTGTGCCATGCCAACAGTAGTAGAAACTTTAGATCGCCTACAAGGTGCAAATTTGTTTTCAGTTCTCGATCTTCGCTCAGGATACTGGCAGATACCGATAAAGCCAGGTGATAGAGATAAGACGGCATTCATCGTGGGTCAGACACAATATCGATTTAAACGCATGCCGTATGGACTAGCAGGTGCACCGTTCACGTTCAGACGACTGATGACGCTATTACTTAAGAACTTGAAAAACGTTGAGGTGTACGGTGATGATCTCGTCATATATAGTCAAAACGAAAACGATCATGTGAACCATGTGGAAGCCGTGCTGCGACTCATCGAAGAGTTTGGACTGCGCGTCAACAAAACCAAGTCTCAGATAGCCAAAAAGAATGTAACTCTTTCGGGACATAAAGTGGGAAATGGTGAGATTAAACCACTACCGGAGAAAATCTTGACGATTAAAACAATTCCAGCCCCGAATTCAAAGAGGAAATTGAGGCAATTCTTAAGTAGAGCAGCGTTTTATAGTCGCTTCGTGAAGAACTTCAATGAGATAGCAGCCCCTCTGTACAGGCTACTAGGTGAACCGAAGTTTGTTTGGTCGGAGGAATCGCAGAAGACATTCAACAGGATTAAACAGCTGCTCGACCACCAACAAATGACACTAAAGCTACCTGTACCTGGAAGACAGTTCACAGTGTGCACAGATGCCAGTGACTGCGCCATAGGTGAGGTCCTAAGACAGGGAGAGGGAATCGTTGAGTATGCCAGTCGGGTTTTGACACACACAGAGCGAAAGTATTCGACGATAGAGAAGGAATGTTTAGCGATGGTATGGGCAATCGACAAATGGAGACCTTATTTACTCGGCCGGCGGTTCCACATCGAAACGGATCATAAGCCGCTACAGTTTCTGAAAACAGCGAGAGACCCACGAGGGAAATTGTCACGGTGGATGTTGCGTCTTCTGGAGTACGATTTTACGATCTCACACGTTCATGGAAATGAAAATGTCTTGGCAGATTTGTTATCGAGACCAGAAGACGAGTCTGAGTTGCCCGAGGTCGCTTACGGAGTGCATGCAGTAGAACAAGACCCACTAAGACTGGCACGCAGACAAAGGTTGGACGATACGCTGAATACAGCAATACAGGTGATCACTAACGGAATAGAAGTGGATCCAGCTACAGCGAGTAAGAAGCTAACCACACTACTCAGACAGAGAGATCGACTAAGAGTGAATGTCTACGGGACTCTGACCTGGCGAGAGGACGACGGAAGCTGGCTAGCTGTCATACCTCAATCGTCGCGCCACGGCATGATAGAAGGATTCCACCAGCTAGCACATACCGGAGTGGCCAGAACAACCGACCTCTTGAGACAAAGTATATACTGGCCAGGTATGAGAGAAGACGTAGCAAAATATGTACCTGGATGTCCACGGTGCCAGCTAATGAAAGGCGACCGGTGACTACGTCCACCACTTCAGTCGATTCCAGTTACGGCGATAGGTGACTTGTGGTCCGTAGATGTTATGGGTCCATTTCCTCAGACATCCAATGGTAATCAATACCTCTTGGTGATGACGGAACACGCGACACGATGGGTAGACGCCGTAGCAATCCCAGACCAACGCGCAAGGACCGTGACAGATGCAGTAGTTAGACACATCGTTGCAGACCATGGCGTACCAAAGACAATACTGACAGACCAAGGTCCGTGTTTTGAAAGTGAAGAACTTACTTCCCGTTTGCAACAGCTTGGCATCAAGAGGATCCGAACGACCCCATACCATCCACAAACGAATGGCCTGATGGAGAGAAACAACCGTACGCTGAAGGAGTGGCTGGCCTCGAAGGGCGGTAACTGGGAAACGGAGCTGCCACTGATTCTACTAACACATCGTGCCACCACCCAGGAAACAACGAAAAAGTCACCCTTTCAACTGATGTATGGTAGAAAACCACGATTACCGATACACAACGAAACCTGGCCCCTTCACCAAAAGTGGAGTACGACGAAATTAAAAGCAGAACGGAAAGAAGCCGTCAAGAATGTAATGCAGAAGCAGCGGAGGGATGTCGTGAAGTCTCAGCTGAGAGAAAAGACTGACTGAGAAAAGACTGTTCTGACCTTGGCGGCCTGCTTAAATCTTGGGCTACCAAATACCTTAATCATTACTCAGTGCATTACCTTCTCAGTCGGGGACCAAGTGAAGTGTAG
This sequence comes from Trichobilharzia szidati, assembly GCA_944472155.2. Lineage (NCBI taxonomy): Eukaryota > Metazoa > Platyhelminthes > Trematoda > Strigeidida > Schistosomatidae > Trichobilharzia > Trichobilharzia szidati. Next base: position 463,265 of record CALYDE020000722.1, on the reverse strand, counting down.
AGACAGAAGATATGTTGTCGGATGCGGGCCAGGTTCACGCGAACTCCTTCCAAAGTGGGAAGGACCATACACAGTCACAAAAAGACGGGGTCAAGTATATACCATCAGAAGAGGTGACAAACAAAAACGAGTTAATGCCAGTTAGATACAACGATGGGTGCATTGGGACAAGCCGCTCTGTAACAATCATCAACTAGAGAATGCATCACCCAGAAGGTCGGAACGCCTGCGCGCGAAGCTATTTGACGGGGGGACGAGTGTGGTGAGAGCTGTCTACTAGCCAAATTGGTAGACAGTAATTTACGTCAATGTTTACGTTCCCAGGATTTGTCGTGAGAAAATGTGAACAAAGACTGATTCAAAACCGACCACAGCAGACTTTGCGTAGGCGGTTGCAGTTAACATATAGATGATTTGACATTCAAGAAACAGTCACAAAGAGATGAAAGATTAATTTTAAGTGAGAAACAACCAATCGGAAGACTGTGTTTGTTCGCTTAACTATCCATAATAATGTACATGAAAATATATAAATATGCGTTGGTTTCTTTAATAAATGATCTGTTGCCTGACTCTTGCCTTCTGTCGTTACAACAGAATCATATTCTGCAAGCAACCGCCCTCCCAGCAGCGTTCCATGTAACAGTCCCATCGCTAACGGATCTTGAATGCCATCCAACCACGCAACAGCCTCGACGTCCTTCCCGAAGATTCATACATTTCCATCAAAAAGTGCAGGGCATAGGCTTTGCATTTATCGGCAGGCAGCGACACCAAATGTAACAACAGAAGGTAAGACACAGAAGCCAAGGTATATTTTTCATTAATCAAACCGCTGTTTATATATCTACAGTTTATATTCGTTAACCAATCACCGAGCGTGTGATTTTGGTTTACATCAAACAACATGAAATAGAATATTCACAGAGATATATCTCATTCTACTGTTAATGCCGAATATTGTGTGTGATGTCTTCCTTTGTAAGAATCTGGAATAGCGGAGCAACGGATTAATTTGCGATGAGCAGAAATGGGAAGATTCTTGTGTTAAACAATTTATAGAAGGCATGAAATGAAGACGAAAGAAGTGTATTAATATAAGGAATATGTGAGAATGGAGATTTCATTGTAAAAGACTTATGCATTTTGCCAAAACTGTACGTCATTTTGCCCGAAAACAAATCGTCTGCTACCAAATACTATGGTATTCTGACTTCACACAAACATAGTCGGTTGCCTCGTCCTTAGTGTTACTGACTAACAAACTGACTAGTTGAATGCTGACTAATAAGACTCACTTGTGATCAATGGCTGCTCGATTCATGAAACTGGTTGTACCTCAATGACCGATCAGTATCAGTGAGTATATGAGTTTAATGTAGACAACGGTGGCCGGATGGTAATCGAATCAGCTGTCTAGCCATATGTGACACTGAGATCTTACTGCTGAAATCTCGAGTGTGATCATTTAAAGACATAACTCTGCTTATGGTTGACAGATTAGTCACCAGGATGTAATTAATGTCATATGTTTAGTTCGAGGTGTCAGAACCGAGTGAATTTTGCTAGTCAAGTTATTAAGATAACCAACAAACCAAACGTGTCATCGTCATCATACAGTTTTAATCGATGTAAGTATGGTCGGCGAGAATCCTCGTGACAACTTTATCCCTGAAATAAGTGGTTTCTCGCCATTTTCATTTTTTGTGTCAATCCGAAAATATATACTTTGTGAGTTAATCCAAATCAGGTCATAATAGAACATAGTCTGTAAGAATTTGAAATAAAAAGGATCTGGCTGAAGTCTCAGACCAGATAAGAATTCACTATACCTAGGATTAACAGAAAAATTAAGACTCTTGAAGTTCCTTAAAAGAGCTACTATGAATTCACGTGCACTTGACAAGTGATGAGAAGTACACAGCCATTCAAGTCATTACTTCACAAGCTCGGATAAAACAGCAAACTACATGCATAGCTGTCAAATTCCGAAGTTTACTACATTTATAAGTCTACATGAATCCTGCACTGCACGTTTTTCCTTTTTACATCAATACACTGTGAAACACATATAACTGAGAAAATTACTGATCAGACGAAAAGGACGAGCAATTCATCAACACACCTTTTGGGGCCAGTTGTGTACAAGATGTATAGTTCTGATTCAAGCAGAAACGTAACACATCTGAATGGTTCTAAAGTGTGACGTATCAGAGAATTATGAGAGAGAAAAAATGATTCAATGAATTTTTAGAGGCAACAGTTTGATAACCACTAGGTCATTATAACTTCACGGCAAAGTTCAGCTTTACACACCCAAGAAGATCGAAATCACCAATGATTCTGGAAAGACTAATCGTTCTAATAAGTAAATTTGGTCATCTGGGACTAATCTTTCCTTAACGTGTCCTTTATTTTATTTTTCTGTTTATGATAGCTTGATTACACACAGTATTTTTGGTACAACAATGGAATTTTCAACATGTGATATCAGTAGCTCAAATTTAACAGGCCGACCATTGATTCCAGGTGTAAGTCGGCCGGTAATCAAACTCTGGATCATGTGCATGGTCGGCGAGCGTCCTAACCATCGTACCACCGACGTTGTAGCCTAATGCTAATCTATGCCTAACTTAACCCTCAGCTTTCCCTAACGGACAGTAATATCCAAGTGTTGGTCTGTGGGGATTTGGTCGCTTACAAGGCGAGCTCGTAGATCATTAAGCCACAGGTAGTTGGTTACCTTGATTCTGGTGAGAGGTAATGACCAGTGGGATACAGCAGGTCAAGTGTGGGAAAAAATACTCGCCGATGATATTGGCTACTGATCGCGCTATATCATGAAATGGCATAAGCTGGAATTCATAGACCATTAGATAGGGTCCTAGTGGCTTAGTGGTCTGCGAGCCTGCCTAGTAAGCAGAAGGTCCTTGGCTGAATCCCAGTAGGTGTTTACTGTGAAGATTCCCGAACAGGGACGATACATCTGTCCAGTACTCCCAGGTTTTCTAATGTTTCTCTAATCGATGTCAGCCAATGACAAAATGTATGTGTTTTATTGACAGGTTATATTAGTTCTATCTGTGTGATGTAAAGGTATCGAGTAAGGAATTATGTTTCAGCTCGAAGAATTAGCTTTATTCTGGAAATTATACCTAAACAGAATACAGAATTCTCAGCGTAATTAACAGCTAAATATGTACTCCCCACATTGAATTATTTATTTATTTTATTCCTTTACATACCGAGTGGAACACAGGGCTGCAAGCTACAGCTTTAAAGCTTCAGTGGTAATGGTTTTGTTTTTTTTACAGGGTTGTGTTGCTAGCCTAACACCCAGCCTTCCCTTTTCACCGGTCTTACTATTGGCTTAGCTGGGTTTAGGAGTGCGTCGGCCGGGATGAATACCTCGGACCACATGCGTAGTTGTCGAGCGCTCCACCACTGAAACACTGACGCACCTCTGCATAGAACCTTCAAGTAAATCATTCATCGACAATATTTGAGATAAGATTCAATTCTCTGTCGTATTTTTCTCCCATTTTCTTCTTGGAAGTGAATTAGAAATTTGAGTGAGTTCATGTCGCGATCCAAGATTATAACTGGAAGATATATACAACAAGCAACAGAGTAGATGACACAAACTGAGTCCTGGGTCACTAACTGGTTGCATTCCTACTTCTCTAACAGAATGCAGTACACTGTATACAAAGGTAAATCATCCTCTGCTGTGCTCATTGAAGCTGGTGTCCCCCAAGCTGCTGTACTCTCCCCACTTCTCTTTTCTCTTCAAATGACATTAATTTTGTTAAATATGCTAACGATCTGGCTGTATGTTTGCCTGTCACACGTCAATTGACTGCTCCAAACTAAATGGCTTTCTGTCCGAAATCAGCCAGTGGTCCAAGGAAAACGGTCTTACCATAAACCCCTCCAAATGCCAAACAGTCAATTTCACCTTTAGGCATAAATCCGACCTAAACAAACTGGTTAGCACTCACGAGGTGTGCAACATAGATGGCACTGAAATAGAGACCAAGTCGGAAATTAAATACCTTGGCGTTATTCTATCTGCTGATCTTTCCTGGTCGTCTCATATCTTGGTGATTTCTGAGAAAATATTCCGTCTTACCTTCTACATTAAGAAGTTAAAACATTCTGGAATAACCCAACCCTTACTCTTACGATTCGTTAACTCTTGCATCCTGTCTATTATTCTCTATTGTTCCCCCTTAGTCTTTCCAGGGCTACTGAAGAAGGACTATATCTTATTACGTAGGATGTTAAAGGTTGTCAGCAGGGTAAGCAACGTGCCACTTAACCAGCTTGTCAATATTCTGATCGACAGACACTTGGACTCATGTGAAAAATGGGCTAAATCCATTCTATCTAACTCACACCACCCTCTTCACTCACAACTCTCCCCTTGCATCTCATCAGGTAAAACCAGAAGCTTATATAGAAGACTGTATGCTAGCACTAGCAAGTACAAAAACTCAACCACAACTTACTTGGCTCGTGTTCTGTGCGATAAAGAAAGCATTAGGCGTGAAACTTATAACTTATTAAATAGTCAGTAGAACAATTGGATCACGTGTTTCCAACTCATTTCATTTATAGGTACAACGTTTTCTCTTTCTTTCTTTTCCTTTTCTCTTTTGTTGTTGTTGTTATGTGCTGTTTTGTTTCTCTCTTCCCTACAAACTCTACTTAAAACATTCTTCTTCGTCCTTTCCCACTCTGTATATATCGACTTTTTGTTACCGCTTACGCCAGTAAATGTGCTAGTATCTACTTTTCCAACACCTTCAAACATTCTGTTCACTTTTGGCTTTGCTACCGATATGCTAATATGTTGTCGTCAAAATTAACTGAGACTATCCATAATCTATGTAGAATTTTATTTATTGTTAATGTAAAAACTGGATGCAATACTGTAATGAAATACTGAGAATTACATTCTGTATCACAAGTACTGTTTTGGAATAAAGCAAATTATTATTATGATGATGATGAACAGAAATTTAGGAAGCCCAATGGTTTAAGCAGGCCGCCATAAGAAAGACGGGAGTCGACTACAAAAGATGACTTCACAACAGACTTTTAGTAGAGACGATACGAAGAATATTTTGAAAAGTCTAAAGACTAATTGTTAGTGAAATGTCTAGATGTTTGATAGGCGGCCTGCTTGAATCACTAGGCTACTGAAATCGCTTCCCCCCCCCCAAAAAAATGATTAATTTCATCTGGATTTATCATTGTTTTAATCGCGTCCAGTTATAACGAATGATCCATACATGAACTTGCGCGCTGATTTTACGTAGTTTTCAAGTAAACGCTGTGCAATTCTTCAATGAAATGAATAGATAATTCAGATTATTACTTTACATGTAAATCCTGTAAGAAGAAAAAAGTATTTTGGAACTGAATATACTGAAAACGTTTGTACCATATGTTCCCACACTGTCTGAAATAAAGCTTTATTACTATTATTATTCATTCTGAGCATGTCAACAAACGCTATATAGTCAGACACTCCTAGAACATCTTTGGGTAATAACAGGTAGGAAACGCATGTCATGTAGCACTTGTTTAATGATTACCTCCAGTCCACTAAAGTTATACGAATCGGTTTTTCTGAATTGATTAGGTAAACAGGCATAAAATGGACTCACACAAAAAACTTGGAGGATCTGGACTTCGCCGATGATACATATGTATGATTTCCCACAAACCTGAAGATATGCAAGTGAAAAGCAACAAGTTGGCAGAACAAGCATCCAGAGAAGATAGGACTTCAGGTGAACATAGAGAAAACGGAGGTGATGAAGATTCCTGAGCAACTCCGTCAACAGCAACAACAACAGACAACAATCAGCCAGTATAAATAGGAGGAATCTGAAAGAAGCAACCTCCTTCACCTACCTATCTACCTACCTACCTACATACATACATACATACATACATACATACCTGGGGAGCCTCGTTTCAACTACAGACGGGCGGAACTCATGAGGATATCAAAGCAAGACAAGCTTTCGCTACTCTCAAATCTGTGTGGAAGTCAACAACACTCAGCATCAAAAATAAGATGCGGATTTTCAACTCCAATGTGAAGTCAGTCAGTGCTACTATACGGATCAGAGAGTTGGCGCGTCATAAAAAGCATCTCAAACAAACTACAGACCTTCATCAACAGCTGCCTTCGCTCAATACTCAAGATCAGATGGCCAGCCAGAAAAGATCAGCAACAGGGATCTCTGGCAATGAGCGAACCAACCCAGCAGGAACCGACTGTGAAACAAATAGGCAGAAAGAAATAGAGATGGATTGGCCATACTCTGAGGAAACCATCAAGTGACATCACTAGACAAGCCATTGCTCGAGTGGAACCCGAAAGGGAAGCGGCGAGTTGGTCGTCAGTGCAAGGGTGACTTGGATGAGGTGATGTGAAGAGGAGATGAAAGCGTGTGGGCAGACTTGGAGCCAGATGAAGACTCTAGCAGAGAACCGAACGCAATGGAGACGCACGGCTGAAGCCCTATGTTCCTCTAGGAATTAAAGGAAATAATAATCAATAATAATGAATTGATTACGCAATAAAAAGTTAAAGATAAATTAGTCAGAATGGTAAAATATATCGGACAGTTACAATTTATAAAAAGCTCAGGGTGATGGGCAAATTATCAGAGCTAGGAATAGCTGCTGTTAGTTCCTTCACGTAACCATGCAAGATTATGTCCAGAGATTCCACTACGAACATTTATAATTATACGCCCAATGTAACTGGTTCTACAGGAACAACCGATCTGGGAGATACACGTAGAGTAGGCGAAATTAAGTAGTATTTCTTCACTTCCCAGATTTGAAAACTGGGGTGGTTTTGGTGAAACAGTATACGTTTTACTGATTTTATCTCCAAGAAAATGTCGTTTTATGAATTAATTGATGCTGAAATCATCCTTGATTAAGTCTTAAGTTGGCAGGCTAATATCTACGTAATGAGTAACGACGACTGAAGGTTAAATGAAAATGCAGATGCCGTTACGACTGGAAAAAGCAACCTCCATAGTCATTCACATGACAGATGAGCATTACTTATGACAGTTTTAGTGAAATGATTCCGTGAATAGTAGTTCAGTCACTTAGATCACCTGATAGAACGTCTGGCTGACAACTTGTCGGCTGTTGATTCGTACCGTACCACGACACAGATATTCATATCACCTGTAATCATCATTGATTACAACAACATTAGGCTGACAACGCAAAGATATCCTAAGCGGTGTCATCATCAGTTAGATGCGGATTTTCAACCTTCAATTTGAAGTCACTGCTACTCTATACGGATCAGAGACTTGGCGCATCATGAAGAACATTTCGAAGAAACTGCACATCTTTATCAACAGCTGTCTTCGCTCAATACTACTCAGGATCAGATGGCCAGCCTGAAAAGACCAGCAGTAGTGAGGCATCTCTGGCAATGACTGAATCAACCCAGCAGGAACCAATTGTGCAACAAATATACGAGAAGAAATGGAGGTGGATTGGCCATACTCCGAGAAAACAAACCACTGAGTGGAACCTGAATGCCTAGCGCCGAGTTGGCTGTCAGTACGAGAGTGACATTGGAGGAGGTCATGTGAAGAGAAAAGATGAAAGCACCTGGGCAGACGTGGAGCCAAGTGGAAACGTTGGTGGAGAAGCGAACGCAATGAAGACGTGCGGCTGGAGCTCTATGTTCCTCTAGGAACTAAAGGAAACAATGGTATATAATATAATAATAATAATAAACACTATTATTCATCCTTTGGATTCTTAATGGAACATAGGGATTCAGCAGCACATCACCACTACCCTCTGTTCTCTACTATCAGCTAAGCTGACTTCATGATTGCTTGCTAGCTTCCATCTCCTGTTTACATTGATCTCCTCCATATCACGCTTGAGCCCTTGTTGCCCCGCATTCTGACTTCACTCGACAGTATGCCTGATGTTTGATGTTACTGAGGAATTCCAATTCCAAATGATACTAAATATCGGAGCAGGATAAAGTGGATCCGACATTTATTTTATTGGTACCATTTGTCAACTGTCTACACCCTGAATAATGAAAGTAATTAGCTCTTTATTACAATTCTAACATAATTTAGATTGTTGCATTACAAAAAATGTTGAAAAATAAATAAGGATAATTATGATATGTAAATGAATTGTAATGACAAGTTAGTAGAATATAACGAATTGTTGCAATTATATATGTAATACAACTGAGCGTAGTAACAAGATTTTCAAGGGCATTAGAAATTGTGAATAATTCAAAAATATGTAAAACCATTGCGAGTTCTATATGTATTTGTGCATGTAAAACTCAGAAATTATGGTCGTCTATATCAATTTATTCATTGGAAATGTCATATTAGGAAGACAGTATCATTTCCTGGATGATGTTTTGAATACAATCTATTATTAAATTGAATTTAGATTTTTCCATCGATTGATTGGACCGAAGTGCTCGATCTCAGGTTGACATGTCGGCTCCTTGTGCAGATGTTTCGACTATGTTTTTTCACGCAACCTGAAGTCAGTCGGTCGATGGTGACTAGCAGTGTAATCCACCAGGCTGTACATTTCGTCCTATTTGGGACTCATCATGTGGAGTTCGAGACTCGGTGGGATCACCATCACTGACTTACTGAGGAATGTAGGTACATCCAGATGACCATTCCCAAGCAGGAAGAAATGCGCATCCTGGTGGATTCCACTGCTAGTCACTATCAACCAAGTGACAATTTATTATTGTCCATGATCATATTATCAACAGTAACTACACAACTTCACGAGTGATCTATTTTGTAGTCCCCCTACTTCCTTTCCATTTATTGAGTCATTCTTGTTGCATGTATTCTCACGGTTGATTTGATCAATAAAACTTTAGTTATCAATCTCTCTCTTCACCCTGGTACAATACAGTATAGGACTGTTACTATATCCTTGATATATGGTTATATGTAGCTGCATTAAGTGCTATTGATGGGCTTTTCTTTCTAGGTTTCCTAGAAAGGAATACCTTGAATCGACAAGAAGACTTTAGGAGATCTGCATTTAACGGATGGTTTTTGTTTAATGTCACATAAATTCAAAGACTTAAAGGCGAAAACCAACAAATTGTCAGAAGAAGCAACCATGGAAGACAGAACTTCAAGTGAACATTGGAAAGACAAAAGTGATGAAGATAACTAACCTAAAGCACAAGTATGAGTCACCATTAATGGGAGAGATTTGAAAGAGGTCACTTCTTTCACTTATCTAGGCAGCATGTGATGAAGATGTTAAAACCAGCCAGTGCCAGTAAGGAAAGGCAGACCTTCGTCACTCTAAAATCAGTTTGAAAATATTTTGCACACAGCGTGAAGAACAAAATTCGGATTTTCAACATCAATGCTGGGTCAGTCACTACTTCGAAATAGGTCATAAACTTGCAATGAGCGTCATCAAAAGCATTTTTAACAGGTTGCTTCAGACTTTTATCAACAGCTGCCTTTTCTGGCTCCATAGCGAAGATCAGACAGCTGTCTAGGAAGAATTATTGACAAGAAAACCTCTGGGAACGAACCAACCAAGAAACTATTGCTCAACAAATATTCCGAATAAAATGGAACTGGATCGGACACACACTGAGGAAATTGTCAGGTGACATCTTACCCCAGGCCATCGCTCAAGTGGGACCCGAATAGGAAATGAAGAGTTGGGTATGGTTTTGTGGGTAACACGGAAGAAATCGTGCAAGAAGTTGGAAACGACAGTTTATGGTCAGTTGTGAAGCCAGCTAAAGAGGATTGCAGTGAAATTGAGACGTGTTTCCGAAGCCCCATGTTCCAACTGGAAAACAAGGGAATAACAATAACTAGTCTAAACTTCTTTAGGTTTTTGTGCTCCAATGATCTAATTGACCCTGGTCTACCATGCTGACCCATGCAATTTACGTCACAATCATCGCAGGGTATTAGATAAAATAAATTGTTTTATTTAGTAGGCTTCACAGATTCTCTTAACCAACATAACCTGCTCCAAGTTGAGTTTGTCGGCTTGAGTACCACTTCTATCCCCTGCTTGATAGAAATCCAAATTAAGGTTTCGAAGGTTCCCCCTCTGTAATGGGAACAATACTGACGTATTAAATTCCTTGTGATTTATTTTATCACCTTTCAGAGCATATTTGTCGTTCATGCTGTTCTTATTATTGTTATTATTACACTTACAATTCCTCGTATACCTCCTGATTAATTTATCAAGGTAGGTATGTAGTGTTAGTGCTTCTCTTACACGTCTTACTTCCTTTCACAAATCTTTTTCAGCACTATTTAGTAATTTTGCCCTATTACTTAAACATTTTACTAATCACCGAAAATACCCATTGAGTCATGAAGAAAATAAAAGACAGATTCAGCGAAGAAAATTTTCTTTATTGACGAAATCATCTTCAGAGGCTGTACAATCGCATTTATACTTACAAAAATATATAGTGGTCTATTACTGAGTAATAGGGGTGAGTAATTATATCAATTATGTCACCCCCTATTACTCAATAATAGACCACTATATATTTTTGCAAGTATAAATACGATTGTACAGCCTCTGAAGATGATTTCATCGATAAAGAAAATTTTCTTCGCTGAATCTGTCTTTTATTTTACTAATCCTATTTTTATTAACATGAAATGGGATGATTCAAAATCCAGATATCAGGTCGAAAGTATGGGTTTTCTGTAAATAGTATCAGTTTCAACTGCCCGTGTTGTCTCCCTCTTAGTGATACAATCCAACACTGAAGGCTTGTTCCTTTTCGTCACTTTCCAACTGATAAGTAAACTGAATATATGTGTTTACAAAACCTACTTATATCCACTATTCATATTCCTGTAATTGAGTTAATCTCAGTCAGTTCAATTTAGGCTTACTGAATCACTCATATAGTTCGAGTCCGATTCTTGGCTAACGAATTCCTAAACCTCAACTAGTTTGCCAAGCAGCAGTAAGCATGGAGAAGAAGGAAGGCTTAGAGTCTGGTTAGAAACCCCACTCCGTAAAGACAACATCACCGCTACCGAAACTTCAATAAAGCATGAAGCTGAATTTTCGTCTTGGAACGCGAGGGAATGAAAGGAATATTAATCGATTACAATGCCTATTTTAATCTTCAAAAGGTAATAATACAAATTCATGAATTTATTTGTAGTCTCCACTGAAGGCCAGTGAGGGCAGTAGAAGAAGCTGGACTTGCTTCCTTCGCACACAAAGCACTGGTTGTTGCACGTGAGTCGCCTCTGCTCTTTGGAGTATGTGGTAGCTGCATGTTTTTGGCAGTTTGATTGGTATCCGATAGATGATAGAGAAGGACTTTTCGATGCTGGCTTTGTGGCCGATTTGGACCAGGTGGTCTAATATTGAAGAATCCTTCTCTATCATCTATCGGGTACCAAATAAGATGCCAAAATCATCGAGTTACCACATACTCCAAACCGCAGAGGCTATAGAGATTCAACTTAAGCAACCGGTGCTCTGTGTGCAGAAGAAGCAAGTCTAACCAGCCACTACTACCCTGGCCAGCCTTCGCCGGAGACTATAAGTACATGAATTTGTATTATTATTTTCCCTAATTTTTCCGATATTCAGTGTATTGATATGTTGATGCTATCGTACTGTAATCCATTGATATCACTATTGATTCGATGTTATTTAAACAACATTAATGGTGTTAGTAACACTAATTCATTCACTATTATTATGTTTATATAACTGCAGAGCCTGATGGTGATTAGGTTGTTGAAAAAAATTTTCTTTGATCAGTAATAGTTCTTTTTAAAAATATTTAAAATGGAAATACTGTCATACATACATTGAAGAAAACTATTGTGACATTCACTTTGTCCTCCAATATATATATACATATGTTATTCGATTCATTTTTCACAATAACTCATACGTTTTCAGTATTTTACACCTCTTTCGTCCCTCCGATTGTTAACTCAAGAAAAAAATGTCAATCTGCAGTTGTGTTTAATAAAAAGATTCATTCAAAATATTGTGATCGCATAGTCGTTTTCAGTACTTGAAACCACTTCCATCTCTTTGTTTTATTCTTATCCAACTTCAGTCCCACCTCATTCGTATGCCTTTTTGAATATTTGGCTTTAATGTGCAACTGACTATTACAATTTATTTACTGTTCTTTGCACCGTTGCAATCAAACCGACATATTCTTTGTGTGAAATAACTTGACTACTGAACTTTATGTTAGTAGTAAAACTATGCCAACCAAATTAGTGAAAAGCCTCTATCTAATGCAATGTGTTCTTTGAGGGAAGACTCTTTCCATAAGTTAAAACAAGAAAATACAGTTTGTTGCCACAGAAAATAATGACTTATAATACAAAAGGGATAGAAGGTAGGTGTGTCCTGTGTCTCAAAAATTCGAAATGCAGGTAGGTAGTTACCTGGGTTCTAGTGACCAGCAGGGAGCAGAAGGGTGTGAGGACAAATACTCGCCAAAGACATTGGCTAGTAGTCGCGTTATGTCGTGAATTGGTAGAAGTTAGAATCCATGGGCTAGCTATTGGGTCGGGTCCCAGTGGCTCAGTGGTCTACGACCTAGCTCGCCTTTTAACCAGAAGGTCTTGGGTTAGAACCCTGATGGTGGATGCGTACTGATGAAGAGTCACAAACTAGGCTGACGAAACAGCTGTCCAGTACTCCCTGACCGATGTCAATTCACGGTGAAATCCTGCAACCAATCAATAAAATGCCTACAAACCAATACTTGAAAATCGATATTTTCGATGAAAAAGCAAAGAAGACAACGCTTCAAGTGAACATCGAGAAGACAGAGGTGATGAAGGCAATCAGCAACAAACATTAATCACTATCGCCAAAGGCATTCATCTGTTTCACATGCCTAAATTTGGCAACATCGTTTCAGCTGCAGACAGTATGGTTAAACATGCCAAAGCTAGTCATGATCAAAATAGTAAGACAGGTGTTCGTTAATCTGAAATCAGAGTGAAAATCTCCAGTATACAGCAGAAATGAAAAAATCTGAATTTTCAGCACTGATATCCAGTCAGTCAGTGCTTCGATATTCTTCAGAGATTTGCAGAGTGCATCACCGATGCATTTTCACCAGGCTTCCGAAAAAGTTTTATCAACAAGTGCTTTCACTGGCTCAATACTCAAGATCACATGGTCGATCGGGAAGGATAAACATCAAGGAACACTGACAGAAATCGAACTATACAAGAAAACACTAACTAACAAATACTCAGAAGAAAATAAAGACGGATGAAACTTCAGCTAAGGCGAGATTCAACTGACATCACACAACATCGATTCCAACCTGAATGTAAAGTTAAGAATTGGGTGTGGGTTAAAGGGGTGACACGGAGAAGATCATGCGAAGTAGAAATGAAAAATAGTGGGCAGTCGTATAACTAACTAGGAAAATACCACCGAGAACAGAATACAATGGTTATATGCTGCTGAAGCAGTGTTCTCCACTTGGAACCCAAAGGACGTTTAAAATAACATTACATAATTAGTAATAAAATAATGAGAAAGCCTACTGCGTAAGTGGGTACGTTAGTAATTTCCTAAATTAACTTCATATATTTATTCCCCTTTAGAATTTAAACAAATAAAAGACAATTCACCGATGAAAATTTTCTTAATCGACGAAATCATCTTCAAAGGCTATACACTCCTATTTATATTTACCAAAAAAGTGTATAGTAGTCCATTATTGAGTAATAGGGGTTGCGTGTCATGAATGTCCTGACCTTGGCGGCCTGTTTGAATTTTTGGGCCTGCTATCATAAAATCTACATATTGCATCCAACCTACCATTTACTCCATTTATTTATCACCCAAATATGAATTCCAAAAGGATTATTTACTCTCGCAACTTTATCATTCATTTACGACCCAATGACTTTCATATTCCCAAGAAACCAAGGAGGAAGCATCGTAGTGGCTGGCAAAGAGCTCTTAAACGTACACCAATACACTTAACCACGGTCCCTGTTATAATGAACACCAACTCCCGCTCTCTGCCTAACAAAATAATGTACCTACAATCCTTGATGTCCACTGACACTTATCACAATACTGCGATAATCACATTACAAGAAACATGGTTACACGAACTGTACGATGACAAAATAAAGCAAATTATTATTATTATAACTGATATAATTACTCAGAAGTGGCTTCAAAAGTAAAAGTTATAAATCACGTAATACTCAAAGGCACAAAGGAAGAAAGGGTTAGAAATTTGATAAGGTTGAAATTGCTATCGAGTGAGAATAAAGGTAGTTGAGCGTCAATTTAACAAGTGTGAAGAGGGCGTGAAAATGAGAGAGTGATAATAGTGAATTAATTACTAAAGTAAAAGCAAATAATCACTAAAAATTTTAAAAATTTACAAGGAACGACTAGTGAAGAAGTTAAGACCATGGTAGAATAAGAGAGTGGACTAACTTTTTCTGTATACAAAGGTAGGGGTTGTATTGACGAATTACCAACGCCTATTCATTCACAAATGCCGAAACCAGATGCCATTTGTACTATTTGGCCTCACATCGTAGATAATCTTGAAAGAATTGAGCCAGTAACTATCTTACATTGTCCTTTTGCTAACTGTGCCGGATAATGTTCAGAGATGAGTTTGGAAAGTGCGCGCTTTGTGTGGCCAATATAACTAGTTCCATAGGAACAAGTGAATTTTTAAGCACACACTGAGTCGCCCAAAGCGGTAGTTTATTCTTCACACATCTACTGATCATATGTCGGCTATAAAAACTGATCCATAGCTCAGCCGTAAAGAACACTTTCATCAGTGATCTGGATAAGCCGTTCTTCAGAATCTCAGCCTAGGTATCACCTTTAAATTCGGCGTCGGTGCGTCGGTGGCACAGTGGTTAGGACTCTCGCCGACCATGCACATGGTCCGGGGTTCGATCCCTTGCCGGCACACACCCGATATCTATGGTCGGCCTGAAATTGGGCTACTGATATCCATGCTGAAAATTCCATACTTGTACTGAAAATACGGTGTGGAATCAAGCTGTAAATCAAAATTAAAAAAATAATAAAAAATAACAGTTTCTTAGGCACCATCTTGGTTCTTTCAGGCTTTTGATATAGCTGCATTTTTTCTCGATGAATCTTAGAAGATAACCATTTTCCATGAGTATTCGTCTGAGTATCTCCAGTTCACTATCGATTGTATCACTGGTACATATCCTTCTTATTCTTAAGAATAAGGAGCGGATCAGATTTCTCTTTCTTTTCAAATGGATCCAACTATGAAAATTCATGTAATGACCATTCCATGTTGGTTTCTTGTAGATTGATCTTTGAAGAGAACCATCAGATCTCCCTTTTGGCAAAAACATCCAAAAAATGGAATTCCAAGTTCATCTCTGATTCCGACGTGAACTGGATAGCATGATGGCAACTCCATCTCTTATTTGTTCAGAAAGATTCACTTATTAGTCTTTCCTTGCCTTGGTGACCCAAAGTCTAGTCTCTCCGTCTCGATTGTTTACAGAATCTTTTGCATTACCCTCCCCTAGCACTTTTTATTTCAGTGGAATTCAGTTCGTTTTTGTTTCTATGACTTAAGTTAAACCCAACACACTGTTACTCACCACCAATTTCCGTCCTCCCGTCTCGGCTGTGCAACTCAATTTTCAATGTATCCGACCATTAATTTTACATGTTTGCATATTTTTGGAACTTTGACCTCCTACTTCATAAGTTATACAAGAGGAACTTCTGAACATTGTTTATTAACTTATGTGTCTCTATTTTAACAAAACTCATGCTAAGCCTTACAAGTATGACTAAATTCTACAAAGATTTACACAAACAACTTTTAGGTTGTAAGCAGATGATGAAAATCCGATGAAATAAATGATGGCCTCATATTATTCCGCAAAAACATTTCTTTTCGGTTTGTTTAAATTACTAAATTAAACGCAACTGCCTTGGTAACTGTTTCGTTCTGTTGTGTAACATTCCACTTAATTTTGATTTCGATTTTTACTTACTGAGTTGGACTTACTATTAAATTTTCAAATTTACTTAACTGTTTTTCATTGTCATCATTTTGCTTTACTATTTACTCCCATCCTCTTGAACCTGTAAGTGCTGATGTCAACCTCTAGATAATTCTTAACGTCATCACCTACTAAACTTGATTTCTTCTGGTAACCGTGATCAGTACTCTACCTAACGTGTAAGTACTCGAAGTAAAAAGACTTGTGACTAGGTAATGGGTTCAGGTGAGGACTACATTGTTACAACAAATTAAATTAAAACAATTAGTCCCTTTGATAAATGTGAATAAGGCATTTAGAAGATAAATTTCGCGAGATGATATGGTCATTTCGTAGTTTCTTTACAACCGCTTTACAACTAACATGATTCACAATAATAAAATAAAATAAAGGTCATGACAATTACTCAGTTATATGAAAAAACAAAAGTACATACTAATGACCAATCATATTTTTAAATAGGTCATATAGTCCATTGTAGGCGAAGGTTGAAGTCTATTGTTTTTTTGGTACACATAGTTTAGGATGTATGTGATCAATCCAAAGTGCTTCCATTACCCTCAATTACTCCTAATTGGAGTTATGTGAAATAATTGTGAAATAGTCATTAATATTGATTTTGTGGCCTGACATCAATTACTGCTGTGTAATGGATGATGCTGGATTTCTATTCAGATTAATCGCATTGGGATTTTCTATGTGATTTAGTAGCCATTTTGGAACATGTTCTTTTCGACGAGATCGGAACATTCTGTTGGTTCTACCTGTATAGCTGTCACCGCAGCTGCAGGTGGACGTGTAGATACAGTTTGAAGTAGAGTCAACAGAATTTCGTCCTATAATCGAAAATGTTCGGCAAGTGAGAAAAAGAGATACGGCGTAGAATGTGCGTTTGATGGCTGACCGAAGTCTTTGAGCTGTCAACTGCATAATCTGGTCACCCTTGAATGGTAGGTTAATAAAGATAGTTTTCTTTGGTACAGAAGCTGTCTTTTCGAGATGTGGTCTTTCTTTACTGTGACAAGTGATGAAGTTCTCTGGATAACCATTAGCTAATAAAACTGAATGTATATGTCGAAGCTCATCCATCAATGTGTCGCTCATACATATTTTGCAGGCCCTTGAAAACAAACATTTCACTAGGGAACGTTTATACTGGATAGGAACAAAGCTGGTGAAATGAAGTCTGTTTACGAAAAATAGATCGCTGAATCGTTCGATCATTTCGGTTGTAAAGAAACTACGAAATGATATCATCTCGCGAAATTTGTCTTCTAAAAAAATTAAATGTCAAATTTAATAAATGCGAAAACTCTACAACTTATTTGTTAAGCGTCTGGAGTAGCAAGCTCAAGAGATCGCTTAATGATAGAACAATGAGGGAGCAAGCCACGTGCAAGCAGCCGCGCCACAATCACGGTGAAGGCACAGCGCCACATTACATGAATGCGTTAAAACAAAAGTTCAAACATTCAAGGTGAACTACAAACTCTCCACAACATATGTATAAATCTACCCTGTTGCTTGACCTTGTATTTTGTCTCTAGCCTCTCTTTGTTTGCAAGCAAAATCTGAACTCTATCCTCCTCATGTCTAATTACACTACAATCAGTTAGTTTTTTAACACTGAATAATTTTGATTTAGTTTTGTTCTCCGAGGAACTGATTTATTTAATTGCGAAGCTTTGAACCAGCTCTTCTTGTCCTCATCACCTGGGGTAAGGTCATTCAGCTGATAGAAAAGGTTTTCGAATTGAGCTGCGGCATCGGTTCTTTTGACAAAGTTATTCGGGATATGGAAGTTAAATCCGAGGGAAAGCGCTTCCATTTCAATGCAGCTTAAATTCAGACTCGACAGATTATACACAAACTTCTCAGGATTTTCTGGGAAGACTTCATATATTTTCTCCTCCTTAAATGAACCATGGATGTGCAATTCCAATTTGACAACACTCTTTACCGCCAAATAGATGGTGTAGCTATGGGCAGTCCACTTAGCCCTGTTTTAGCAGATATATTCATGTCCAACCTTGAAAGAACAAAGTTGAAGCATGCAATCGATGAAACAAATTCCTACTGTCGATATGCTGATGACACATTTATAGTGTGCAACAATGAAAGTCATGCTTCACACTTACTCAGATTATTCAATGATGCACACAGTAATATTGAGTTTACTATGGAACATGAAAGTGACGGAAAGTTTCACTCCCTCGACATTGCCATGGAACGCCTAGAAGACGGTGGTCTTCAAAAGTCAATTTATCGAAAGCCTACATGGAAAGGACAATACTTACATTTCAATAGCTTTTGTCCAAATAGCTTTAAACGCGGTCTAGTCAAGACTCTGTACTATAGAGCGAGAAGAATATGCTCTATAGAGAAATTAGAGGAAGAATTTGAGTTTCTTGAAAAGACATTGAAGAGCAACGGCTGCCCTCAAAGGTTCATCAACAAGTATGGAAGATCTGAAGTCAAAAATGTAAAGCAAATCACAGTGGAAAAGAAGCTAATCTACTTTCAGCTTGATTACAAAGGGGAAAACATTACAGCGATGATCAACAGAAGGCTGAGCACATCACTAGCTATAGCCTATCCTGCAGCCAAGCTCGTTCCCGTCTATCAAACAACTTGCTCTTTAGTGCAATCAAAAATCGACAGATATCCTTCTCATGTGAACTCCAACTGTATATACAAATTTACATGTATCTGCGGGAGCAGTTACATTGGAAGGACAGAAAGAAGGGCATATCTACGATTTTCTGAACATGTACCAAAAAGCTTAGGTCTAAAGGGAACAAATTCTTTAAACAGTGCCATCGCCAGGCATCTCCTCGACATGGGTCATGAGGTGGAAATCGAGAAATCCTTTAAAATTATCAATAGACAAAGGAGCTCCATTCTCCTCAAGTTTGCCGAAGCAATTTCTATCAAACGCTTCAAACCTGATTTGTGTGTTCAGAAAGAAGCAGTTATTAGTCTTTCCTTGCGATGGTAACTAGATGTCTTAATTCTCTACTCTGATTACATAATCTTTGTCTGTAACCTCACTTCTCTTTTTTTATAATCTGTAATATTGCTTAACCTCGCCTAGATTACTAGGTCACTAGTATTCTAGCCGGTCCCAAGCCCGGATAAAGAGGGAGGGTTGGGGCGTGGTGCTAGCAACTCCACCCCCAAAACTTAACCAAATTGCTACTAAAACTTCAACGCACAAATATATTCAAAATTCTAAAATTACAAATAGTGACCTTATTTTTCGCTGGAATCGGGGAAGTGAAATGACGCGGGCTGGTGAAAGCCTTCGGGAAGCCAGTCAGCCGATGTGCCTTCTTTCGATGAAAGCGAAAATAAGGATGGGGACGTGGAATGTTCGTACAATGTACGAAGCTGGGAAGGCTGCTCAGGTAGCCGCAGAAATGAGGAGATATAAAATAGAAGTGTTGGGAATCTGCGAGAGCAGATGGAACGGATGTGGAAGGAGCCAACTATCAACTGGAGAGACAATAATCTACTCCGGTCACCCAGAGGACAATCACGACCACACCGAGGGAGTAGCCATCATGATGTCACCAACAGCGGCTAAAGCTCTCATGCAGTGGGAACCAATCTCCTCCAGGATAATGACAGCCAGGTTCAACTCAAAAGGAAAAAAGGTTACAATCATTCAGTGCTACGCGCCTACAAACGCCTCAGAACATGAGAAGGAGGATTTCTACAGTCAACTACAAACAGTAATGGACAACGTCCCAAAGAGCGATATCAAAATCCTGATGGGCGACATGAATGCGAAACTGGGAGGAGACAATACAGGAAGAGAACTCACCATGGGTCGTGAGGCCCTCGGTGAAATGAACGAAAATGGTGAACTCTTCTCAGACTTCTGCGCCTTCAATGATTTGGTGATTGGTGGCAGTGTGTTCAAACACAGGGATATACACAAGGCAACATGGATTTCACCAGATGGACACACCAAAAACCAGATAGACTTCATTTCAATCTCAAGGAAGTGGAGACGGAGCCTACTGGACACAAGATCGAGGAGAGGAGCAGATGTGGGTTCAGACCACTATCTGGTACAAGGGACTTTCAAGGTGAAGCTGAAAGCCTCGAGGATACCTGGGGATAGGCCACAATGCAAGTTCAACACTCACAAACTGAAGGACACAATCACACAGGACATTTTCACTGCAACTGTCAGAGCAAAGCAGGAAATACTACGTGGCACCACTGAGGAATCATCCGTGGAAGACCATTGGAACTCTCTGAAGGTAATTTTCAACGAAACGTGCTCAACGGTTTTAGGAAGAAAGAAGAAACAAGACAAGGAATGGCTCTCAACAGACACTTGGAAACTAATAGAGGAGAGGAGAAAAGTGAAAGAGAAAATGATTCAATGCAAAGATGGACAAGAGAAAGAGACGCTGAACTCAACTTACACAGCACTGGACAAAGAAGTGAAGAAGAGTGCCAGGAAGGACAAAAGACAATTCTACGACAACCTGTCTACTGAAGCTGAGAAGGCAGCAGGCAAAAGGGACCTGAGGACACTATATCAGATAACCAAGTCTCTATCCGGGAAGAGATCAACACAAGTGAAACCTATAAAAGACAGCCAAGGGAACCCAATTACCAAAGAAGAAAGACAGATTCAACAGTGGGCGGACCACTTCAAAGGACTTCTGAACCGACCACCACCTACAACCCGTCCAGTAATACCAACAACAGCACGTACACAACTGCAAGTTGACACCAATCCTCCAACGAAAACTGAAGTCATGAATGCAATCAAGCTTCTGAAAGCTGGAAAAGCAGCTGGACCAGATGGAATACCCCCGGAAGCACTGAAAGCGGACCCAGAAACGACGGCAGATATGCTGACTCCATTATTGCGAAAGATCTGGAAAGAGGGAAAGGTGCCTACTGACTGGAGGAAAGGTTACCTGGTGAAACTACCAAAGAAGGGCGACCTGGGACTCTGCAAGAACTGGCGAGGAATCATGCTCCTGTCGACGCTAAGTAAAATCCTGAGTCGCATCATCCTGGAGAGAATCAAGGACGCGCTGGATACAGAACTCCGACCAGAACAAGCTGGATTCAGGAAAGGCAAATCATGTTCTGACCAAATTGCAACTCTACGCATTATCATCGAACAAAGCATGGAATGGCAATCAAATCTCTACCTCAACTTCAAAGACTTTGAGAAGGCCTTCGACAGCGTTGACCGCGAAGTAATTTGGAAACTACTCGAGTACTACGGCGTACCGCAAATATTCATCAACCTTATTCAACAACTGTACGACAACGGCACATGTCAAGTGATCCACAACGGAAAACTCAGCGAGGCTTTTGGAGTAAACACAGGAGTCAGACAAGGGGGCTTATTATCCCCACCAATGATATTCCTAATTGTGGTGGACTGGATTATGCGTCAGACAGTGGGAAACGAGAAGACAGGGATATCCTGGACCGACTTGAAGAACCTAGAAGACCTGGATTTCGCGCGTGGATGATTTATGTTTGATGTCACACAAAATCGAAGACTTACAAGCAAAAACCGACAAACTGGTCGAAGAAGCAGCAAAGACAGGACTCCAGGTGAACATAGACAAGACGGAGGTTATGAAAATAACCAACCAACCAACAACAACAACAACAGCAGCAGCAGCAGCTACATCCAGCGCCAATCACCATCAACGGGAGGGATTTGAAAGAGGTTACTTCTTTCACTTATCTAGGGAGCATTGTCTCAACCACAGGAGGAACCGACGAGGATGTCAAATCGAGAATCGGGAAGGCGAGAAAAGCATTCATCAACCTGAAACCAATCTGGAAATCTTCGTCACTCAGCATCAACAACAAAATTCGAATTTTCAATACAAACGTCAAGTCAATTTTGCTTTACGGATCAGAAACTTGGCGGGTTACCAAGAATATTTCCAACAGCCTGTTGCAGACCTTTATCAACAACTGTCTTCGCTCCATGCTGAAGATTAGATGGCCAGAAAGAATCACAAACAAGAAGCTATGGGAACAAACGAAACAGGAACCAATCGCCCAACAAATATGCAGGAGGAAGCGGAGATGGATTGGACACTCGCTGAGGAGGCCGTTGAGTGACATCGCGCGTCAAGCCCTCGAGTGGAACCCGAAAGGGAAGCGGCGAGTGGGACGTCCAAGGGTGACATGGAGGAGATCGTGTGAGGAGGAGATGAAACAGTATGGAATAACATGGACGCAAGTGAAAAGTACAGCACAAGACAGAAGCAAGTGGAGACGTGCAGTTGAAGCCCTATGTTCCACTAGGAACTCAAGGGAACAATAATAATAATATTGCTTGTTTCTATGACGTGATTTGAACTCAGTACACCGTTACCAAATTTATTAGTTACTCATCATCTTACTCACCTGTCGTCTTTATTACGTAACTCCTTTACCATTGTATGCATACATTTATTTTGACTTGAACTGCCTGTGTAAAAACTATATAAGCACAATTTTCTGAACACTTTTCACTAATTGTGGAACTTTCTGTCAACTGACAACATGTAAAATTTGCAAGTATGTTAAAACGTTTCTGTAGGTAAACCTCACAATTTATCTAGGCTGTAAGCTGCTGATGAGAAGCCAATGAGGTAAATGATGGTACTATATTATTATGCACAAACCACTGTTGTTCTTTCTTTATTTACATTTTTATTGACTTGGAATTTAAACTTTCCTCGTATGGCATTCAGTTACTGCTGCCAATTGATTTAATGGTCCATGAATCTTAACTTCTATCAAGTCGGGATTTTAGCGTGACTACCAATTAATGTCATCGGTGGGAAATCCATCCTCACTTGCGACTGGATGAACACAATTTGTCACTAGAACCCCAGGCAACTTCGTCCCATAGCCAGTCACTAGCGAGCATCAGATTAATTTTCAAGAATTAGTTTGTAGGGATTGCATATATTCCAGGTTAGACCACAGATTGATTGATATTAGTTAGAGAACCATTGAAAACCATTAAATCATGAATTGGTAGCAGTTAGAATTCATGTACTGGCCACTGAATCAGGTCCCAGTGACTGGATGGTTTACGACCTTCCCTTGTAACCGGAAGGTCCTGGGTTCGAAACCCAGTGAGTGCGTACTGTTGATGAATCCCAAAAAATAGGATTAAACTTTCCTGTCGATTGATTTGTTTTTTACTAGTTACTAAATTTGTTTGTTTGTTAATAGCAGATTAATTTGAGTAACACCAGGCTTCTAGAAATTCCCGGCTATTTCTGTGTGATTTATCAAAATAAAATCTTATCCATTATGGTATTTCTGGTATTTTCTCTGTTTAAAATTTCTACACTCTCCCAATCAAACTGGTGTCTAATGATACTATAAACTATTGGTATTTTAATGCTAATAACTTGTTTAATTACATCATTTTTGGAACTATGGTGCTTATTCTTTCTATATATAACTTGAAGTTACTGTAAGTAAAGTATGTTCAGAAATTTCGTAACTTATGATTTGTTTCCAGTTCGATCATGGATTGATATCAGTTAGAGAACCATTGAAAATAAGAGAGCATTGTACGGCTGTTTTGTCCTAGTTTGGAACTCACTGGTAGTATGCACACACCGCCAGGGTTCGAACCCAGGCTCTTCTGATTACGAATCAAGCTCGTGAACCCGACTGAATGGCCAGCCCATGAATTTTAACCTCTAGTAATCCTTGATTTTAACGCTACCATCAGCCAGTATTTGACCATATTTTTTTTTTTTTTTTTTTTTTTGGATTTACAGCTTGATTTCCACACCGTATTTTCAGTACAAGTGTGGAACTTTCAGCATGGATATCGGTTGCCCAAATTCAGGCATACCATAGATATCGGGTGTGCGCCGGCAGGGGTTCGAACCCCGGACCATGTGCATGGTCGGCGAGAGTCCTAACCACTGTGCCACCGACCTTCAAATAAATGGCCACCAAGAGATGACAGATTAACTTTCAGCGAGAAAACAACCAATCAGAAGACGCTGTTTCACTACTAACAATAACCTATAGTAATGTGCATAAAAATCTATAAATGTCTGTTGATTTTCTCAATGAATGATCTGTTGTCTGGCCCTTGTTTTCTGTCGTTACAGGATAACCTGAAATTCGAGTATCGGTTTCAATATATGTAGGTTTTCTGAAAACGCTAGTGTTCAACTTTCCATCCTGTTTCTTTTTCTATGATCCAATTTAACATTGGAAGCTCCTCACCATCACTATCTAAACTAATAAGTGAGTTGATTTATGTCTGCCACAGGACTGATGTGTTCGGAAAGACTATTTATATACTGTGTTTTCAATTCTATGAATGTATCTTCTAAATCAGTTTTCTTAACTGGATCTATTGATTTCATATATATCCTCATACTATCAAGGCTTTGAATTCTTTATTATATTGATATTTTCACTATAACTGCTGTTATTGTTTATTAAAGAATTTAATATGATGGTCTGATCAAGTTTATGGATACATGTGCTCCGAATTGACCATGATCGATTGTCTAAAAGGGTTTAAAATGCTCATATAACCAAGCACACAGTTTCTTAGAATTAAGGGAGATACAGACCATCAGCTTAGACACTTCTAACTTGCATTCAACATTCATTCAAGTACGCACAATGTCCAAACCAATAGCTGCAAACTTGACGTGGTGGCCAGCTTTACATACTGCGATAATCTGACACCGACTACACTGCCTGGAACTGACGTTCCTGTTGGTCCAAAAATATCACAAATGTTTTTTGGGTAGCGATTAAACTAAAAGCAGTTACCAACCATAGTGTTAAGTCGTTCACATTTTATTTAGATTCTATTAGCGAACACTTCCTGCCGGGTGTTTTGCAGAAGTAAGGCACTTCCCTCAGATGTCAAGAAAAACCAAGTACGATATCCATTAGCTCTGTGGGGCGACAAGAGTTTAGAATGGTTGCTCCCGAGAATTGTACATCCCGACTGAATTTATGGCGGTCCGTAACTGGCAGCAAAACTGTAATGGCAACACAACTCAAACCGGTCTCAAGCAGTTTTCCTCTAAACTCTGCAGTCATAAAATCCTAATGTTGCTTCTGTACTCTAAGAAAGAAATCAGCTTGCAAGATGTGGGAGGTCGGAACGTAATAACTGTCTAAACACTACTTCCACAAGCACACAAAACTTTCCTGATCCCTCCCCATGACGCGTAGGAGAAATCTCACTACAAAGAACAATTCTCCCAAGCGATATTCTTTTTCTCATTCTGGGTGTAATATAGGAGTTTAATTCCATTGTGGTTAAAAAATTTTTCATAAATTCTCAGTGTTATACAGTAATATTTACTGATGACGTTTAGAGCACAATTTATTGTTCAAAAACGTATCAATTATAACTACACAACTCTCACCCACGCTATTGTCCCACACAATAAGGTGAGACAGTCAAAATTCTAAAAAGTAATATAGGTAGCTGGGCAAAGAGGTTGATTACTGAACCTTTGTTCATAGAATCTATACCCAATACGTGTAAAAGGAAGGATTCATCGTTCATACCGGAAATATGGAAAATACTACTACCAAACAAATCAAGCGATGAAAAATAAACGAAATTAGTAAGTTGTGTAACTTCATATGATAATGAGCAGTAATAAATTGTGCTCGAAACGTCATCATCAGTAAGTATTACTGTATAACACTGTGAGACTTAATCAAAACAAATTTTATCCACAATGGAATAATGCTATAGCACAGTGCACAAGTTCTATTCTTTTATTAGTTTAAGCTTTAAAATTCCAGTAAAAGTGACGCTGTTGTTTATACCAAGTGGAGTTGCCAGTCTTTGGTTGTTTACCTGGCTTACTACCTGCGACGAGCTAGTGAACTAACTGGAGTGAGCTGAATTTGGTGGATGGTGGCTAGCAGTGGAATCCAGGATGCGCAATTCGTCCTATTCGGGACTCGTCATCCGGGGTCAAGTTTAGGGAATCAGCTTTTAGATGGTTGCGCATCCAGAGATTTATGTAGAGTGAGATACTGTTATCAGGAAATTTGTCAAACATCTAATCACACTTTGTAATAGATTAGATAGTATTGCTGATATGGAGACAGCAGTTTTCACAATTGGAAGTTATGAAATAATTAGACAGCTCTACCGACTTTAGACATTTCTAACCCAAATTATGGTAGAACAATACAAAATAAGAACAAACACTTCAATGGAGAGTATCTTTTCGAAGAATTCATTCACGTAAGTGTATAATCGCAATTATAGACAATTATTTTTTGTGTATGTACATTAGGTTTGTCAAACAAGAATAAGAATTAGTTTGGGGTATCGCCCATGTCATCAAAATTGTAACGAGGGCGGGGGAAAATCAGTAAGTCCTGACCAGGGCTACGCAATACAAAAACCTTCAGACTACTATCCGAAGAATCTGCAAACCTGAATCAGCAGATGAGGAGATCATCTTTTCGAGGATGATACTACTACTTGAGAATGACTGCCGCCGACGCATCATAGATAAACACAAAAAGCCCATCTCTGTACCGAAGATGCTATACATGAATGTGGTGTTCAAAGGCGACTATCTAGCCGATACCATAAAGAACAGAATATCTAACACCCTGACAAGAATATTCTCTGCTGCTACATTACGACTGGTATTCGCTAGCCTCCAGAGGTTCTTCAATAACTCTGAAGATAAACTATTGCATTTGATCACTTCGATGTGCATCTGTCAATTCACTTGCTCTTGTGCAGGGAGAGATACAGGTCGTTCTACGCGTGTTTTTTCTAAAATAGTCAAAGAAAATTATCCCGCTTGACTACAAAAGAGGTTACAGTGAATCAATAACGGAGTGATATAATTGAACATATAGTCAACACAGGTGACTCAATATGCAAAGAGAATCCATTCAAAGATATCCAGATATTCCAAAAACGTCAAGCTTCTGTATAATACTTTGGACTGACTAGACTTTAGCGATTCAGATTAGAAAACCATGATTTATGTACACAGAAGAAACTTATTCACCACCTGTTTTTTTCCCTTGGGTATAATTCCAAGTTCAACTTTATGTGACATTTAGCACCATCATTTTCTAACCTAACTAACCTTCCATTTACTCTTTGTTAGGAAGAGGCAAAACACATGTAATTATCAGGTCATTATCATCTCTCAGTCAAGTTATTATCGCGTTATTAACAAGTCGTTGACATGCAATTGTTCCTGCTTTTGATTGGA
>CALYDE020000722.1:392702-435401 GCA_944472155.2 Trichobilharzia szidati | reverse complement strand
GCCGAAAAGAACTAATATGAGCAGAGATGTGAGGCAGAAGCAATAGCCATATGTAATAACATGACGGTTTTTTGGAAGAATTCAATGAGTGAATCCATCTGCATCACTGAGAACGGTTTTGGCGAATATCATCAACAGTTTTCAGCTATTTGTTCTTAGAATCTCGAAGACCACAACCAAGCGGTCTATGTAGCTGGCTGAAACCGACAGTAAATGCTGCATGGATTGATGACATATTTTGGTTTGGTCACCTCTGAATCTTTTCCAACCTAGTCCTATGTCAGCTAACATTTCTGGAAGAGGGAGACGGTAACTGGGCATGCCCAGCACATATTCTAGACATCTCAGTCTATAATAATTTGTGTCTGTATGCTTCACACTGATGTATATAAACTCTATGAAGGGAGTGCCAAGAAAGTACAATGCACTAATCAAGGCACTCTAATCAAACTCACGTAGCTCTGTAAGAGCTTATGGGGAATTTTCATCTGAATTGATAACAACCAGTGGTGTCCGTCAGGGATGTCCACTTTCCCCATTTCTGTTTAACTTCATCATAGATATGCTAATGGAAGTATCCTTAACTGAACTTAACGACTTAGGAATCGACTTGTTACCAGGGAATAGTCTTATGGACTTAGAATATGCAGATGACATAGTCCTGTTAGGGGAGGATGCTGACAAAATTCAGAGTCTTCTGAACACCTTGAGCAGCAATCTTCATATGTTTGGCATGCGATTCGCCCCTGTGAAATGTAAGATGCTGCTACAGGACTGGACTACGTCAACTCCAAGCTTAGTGATAGGGAGTGAAGTGATAGAACATGTTGACCACTTCACCTACTTGGGAAGTTGTATCAGCACTAACGGACTGATTGGCGACGAAATCTCTGCACGAATCCAAAAAGCTCGAGCTGCTTTCGCTAACTTACGCCATCTCTGGCGTAGGCGTGACATCCGGCTGTCAACCAAGGGACGTGTATACTGCTCAGCAGTTTGCTCCGTCCTTCTCTATGGCGGTGAGACGTGGCCATTGAGAGCGGAAGACATGAAGAGATTGTCTGTTTTTGACCACAGATGTTTACAATCTCTTTCTCGCGTTAGGTGGTATAATAAGGTAAGTAATGTCGACGTCAGGCGTAGAGTGTTGGGCAAAGAGGGAAAATCAATCGAAGAGGCTATAAAGTTACATAGATTGAGATGGCTAGGTCACGTGCTGTGCATGCCTAACCATCGCCTCCCCCGACGGGCATTACTAGCTGATATAGGTGCAGGTTGGAAAAGAGTAAGTGGTGGCCAAACAAAAACATGGCTTCATCAATCCATGAAATCCCTGACAGTTAAACTGAGTCAGGTAGGGAGATGCAGACTTCCGGGTTGGGGCTCGCCCTCGGGACTCTAAGAATCAATGGCTGGAGACAATAGGTGACATGGCTCAAAATCGTTGTCAATGGCTTACGCAGATGTATTCAGTCTCTGTAATCTTTCATGTTCCTTTCTACCATTACTCATTCTGTTTCACTCTTATACTTGTCAAAACTCTATTGATTCTCTTCACTCATCTTCTTGTCTACTTTTGTGTGCTATTTGGAACATGGCAACTCGAACTGCTGCACTTCGGTGCCAAGTTCTATGTTGAATGCAGACAGACAGATTTAAACTCAGTGTCTTACCTAATAAAAATGATGATAATGTCATCTGCAAAATATACCGTTGTACATTTTTTGGAATCTAAATTGGTGATCATATTTCGCCTCATTTGTGTTTTATTTGTGTATGAGTGTTTCTATCCAAGTCGGATAATAGTGTTTAATCCTTCGAAGTACAAATGAGAATGTAATGTTTTTTTGTACACCATATTTTAAAGTACCAAGTAAGTTCATAATATCAGTGACTTTTGTAATTATTTTGGCAAACATCAGACTATTTATTTGTTTTGTTTTATTTATTTTATTGTTTGTCATTACATGACGGAATGTTTACACGTACTGTTTTTGTGTGAATAGAATTTGAAATTACGAATGCACACTTCATGATTGACGATTGGCATTGTGAAAATGCATTTCATATAGCTGGTCACAGAATAGTCTTGCTGAAAATCGGTCGGTGTATTTACTGTCCTATGAGAAGCAGATACATGTCATTAGAGTCCATGGGAAGTGGTACTACATCTCAGACTTACGGAAGTTAAAACTGATGGTTCCTTGAATCTGAACCCAGAGGTCAAATTATCATTGTGCTCATTTTGATGACCTGGAGGTCCTGCATTGAATATCAGCTAGGACTGTGCTTGGTCACTGCTAGACAGTTCCAAACTAAAATGTAACTTCTCCTCAGTACATTTTTTGCTTAAATATATCCCGAAATTAGTCGTGATGACTAAGAATATCATTTCACAAAGCGTCATGTTCTTGTTATTTAATTTATAACTAACAGAACTTAGTAGTTCATTACTTCTACCTCAAATACGGATAAATTATCTTTTATCTGACGTCTTCTTTCAAATACTGAAGTGATAAGGACACTGTTTTATAGATAGGTGGGTGGGTGTTCACGCCATGCGTTGAGTTACTGGTAGAGTCAAATTCTACAGTTAAATTTGCACTGTATATTTGAGTAATCTCGCCTAGATTTCTAGCTCGCTAGTTTTCCAGCCGGTCCCAAGCCCGGATAAAGAGGGAGGGTTGGGGCGTGGTGCTAGCAACTCCAACCCCAAAACTTAACCAAATTGCTACTAAAACTACAACGCACAAATATATTAAAAACTCTAAAAATTTAAACAATAACCTTATTTTTCGCTGGAATCGGGGAAGTGAAATGACGCAGGCTGGTGAAAGCCTCTGGGAAGCCAGTCAGCCGATGTGCCTTCTTTCGATGAAAGAAAAAATAAGGATGGGAACGCGGAATATTCGTACAATGTACGAAACTGGAAAGGCTGCTCAGGTAGCCGCAGAAATCAGGATATATAAAACAGAAGTGTTGGGAATCTGCGAGAGCAGATGGAACGGATGTGGAAGGTGCCAACTACAAACTGGAGAGACAATAATCTACTCCGGTCACCCAGAGGACAATCACGAGCACACCGAGGGGGTAGCCATCATGATGTCACCAACAGCGGCTAAAGCTCTCATGCAGTGGGAACCAATCTCCTCCCGGATAATGACAGCCAGGTTCAACTCAAAACGAAGAAAGGTTACAATCATTCAGTGCTACGCGCCTACAAACGTCTCAGAACAAGAGAAGAAGGAGGCCTTCTACAGACAACTACAAACAGTAATGGACAACGTCCCAAACGGCGATATCAAAATCCTGATGAGTGATATGAATGCGAAGCTGGGAGGAGACAATACAGAAAGAGAACTCACCATGGGTCGCGAGGCCCTCGGCGAAGTGAACGACAATGGTGAACTCTTCTCAGACTTCTTCACCTTCAATGATTTGGTGATTGGTGGCAGTGTGTTCAAACACAGGGATATACAC
This sequence comes from Trichobilharzia szidati, assembly GCA_944472155.2. Taxonomy (NCBI): domain Eukaryota; kingdom Metazoa; phylum Platyhelminthes; class Trematoda; order Strigeidida; family Schistosomatidae; genus Trichobilharzia; species Trichobilharzia szidati. Next base: position 431,921 of record CALYDE020000722.1, on the reverse strand, counting down.
AAGGCGACATGGATTTCACCAGATGGACACACCAAAAACCAGATAGACTTCATTTCAATCTCAAGAAAGTGGAGACGGAGCCTACTGGACACAAGATCGAGGAGAGGAGCAGATGTGGGTTCAGACCACTATCTAGTACAAGAGACCTTCAAGGTGAAGCTAGAAGCCTCGAGGATACCTGGGGACAGGCCACAATGCAAGTTCAACACGCAAAAACTGAAGGACACAATCACACAGGACATTTTCACTGCAACTGTCAGAGCAAAGCAGGAAACACTACGTGGCACCACTGAGAAATCATCCATGGAAGACCATTGGAACTCTCTGAAGGTAATTTTCAACGAAACGTGTTCAACGATTTTAGGAAGAAAGAAGAAACAAGACAAGGAATGGCTCTCAATGGACACTTGGAAGCTAATAGAGGAGAGGAGAATGGTGAAAGAGAAAATGATTCAATGCAAAGATGGACAAGAGAAAGAGACGCTGAGCTCAACTTACACAGCACTGGACAAAGAAGTGAAGAAGAGTGCCAGGAAGGACAAAAGACAATTCTACGACAACCTGGCTACTGAAGCTGAGAAAGCAGCGGGCAAAAGGGACCTGAGGACACTATATCAGATAACCAAGTCTCTATCCGGAAAGAGATCAACACAAGTGAAACCTATAAAAGACAGCCAAGAGAACCCAATTACCAAAGAAGAAAGACAGATTAAACAATGGGCGGACCACTTCAAAGGACTCTTGAACCGACCACCACCTACAACCCGTCCAGAAATACCAACAACGGCACGCACACAACTGCAAGTTGACACCAATCCTCCAACGAAAACTGAAGTCATGAATGCAATCAAGCTTCTGAAAGCTGGAAAAGCAGCTGGACCAGATGGAATACCCCCGGAAGCACTGAAAGCGGACCCAGAGACGGCAGCAGATATGCTGACTTCGTTATTGCAAAAGGTGTGGAAGTAGGGAAAGATGTCTACTGACTGGAGGAAAGGTTACCTGGTGAAACTACCAAAGAAGGGCGACTTACGACTCTGCAAGAACTGGCGAGGAATCATGCTCCTGTCGACGCCAAGTAAAATCCTGAGTCGCATCATCCTGGAGAGAAACAAGGACGCATTGGATGCAGAATTCCGACCAGAACAAGCTGGATTCAGGAAAGGCAAATCATGTTCTGACCAAATTGCAACTCTACGCATCATCATCGAACAAAGCATGGAATGGCAATCAAATCTCTACCTCAACTTCATAGACTTTGAGAAGGCCTTCGATAGCGTTGACCGCGAAGTAATTTGGAAACTACTCGAGTACTACGGCGTACCCCAAATATTCATCAACCTTATTCAACAGCTGTATGACAACGGCACATGTCACGTGATCCACAACGGAAGACTCAGCGAGGCGTTCGGAGTAAACACAGGAGTCAGACAAGGGTGCTTATTATCACCAATGATATTCCTAATTGTGGTGGACTGGATTATGCGTCAGACAGTGGGAAACGAGAAGACAGGGATATCCTGGACCGACGTGAAGAACCTAGAAGACCTGGATTTCACGCGTGGATGATTTATGTTTGATGTCACACAAGATCGAAGACTTACAAGCGAAAACCGACAAACTGGTCGAAGAAGCAGGCAGGAAAGACAGGACTCCAGGTGAACATAGACAAGACGGAGGTTATGAAAATAACCAACCAACAACAACAAAAACAGCAGCAGTAACATACAGCGCCAATCACCATCAACGGGAGGGATTTGAAAGACGTTACTTCATTCACTTATTTCTAGGGAGCACTGTCTCAACCACAGGAGGAACGGATGAGGATGTCAAATCGAGAATCGGGAAGGCGAGAAACACATTCATCAACCTGAAACCAATCTGGAAATCTTCATCACTCAACTCAGCATCAACAAAAAAATTCGGATTTTCAATGCAAATGTGAAGTCAGTTCTTCCATACGGATCAGAAACTTGGCGGGTCAACAAGAATATTTCCAACAGGTTTCAGACCTTTATCAACAGCTGTCCTTGTTCTGTACTCAAGATCAGATGGCCGGGAAAGAATCACCAACAAGAAACTATGGGAAGAAACAAAGCAAGAACCAGTTGCTCAACAAATATGCAGGAGGAAGTGGAGATGGATTGGACACTCGCTGAGGAGTCCGCTGGGTGACATCGCGCGTCAGGCCATAGCTCGAGTGGAACCCGAAAGGGAAGTGGCGAGTGGGACGTTCAAGGGTGACATTGAGGAGATCGTGTGGAGAAGAACTGAAACAGTATGAACTAACATGGATGCAGGTGAAAAGTACAGCACGAGACAGAAGCAAGTGGATAGGTGTAGTTGAAGCCGTATGTTCCACTAGGAACCCAAGGGAACAATAATAATAATATTTGAGTGCCATCGACGCATATTCCATATTTCAACAACGTATCTAAATGACTGCATTCTTTCTTCTTCTGGCTCAAGCTTCTTCACTAGATGGAATAAATACCTACAATTAGTGCTATGCCACTGCTTAAATTCATGTGAGTTTATCGTAGGTTGTGTAAACTTCAGTCATAAACACTAGAATTCAGATTGAATCTTGAAGAAGCCTATAAATCAGGTGAAAGTGAAACATTCTTGGGTAGATTTCTCCGCATAGTAAACCACGACAAAAAACTCATTGTTTTCAGTGTAATGTTTTAAGAATTATTGACAAGTCACACAGTGACTGTAAATTTGTAGATTTCCACGGAAGAAACCATTCATATCTGCAAGTGTCATAAATAGAGATGTTTAAAGTTTTGGTTTGTGGGGATTTGATTGGTTACAGGATTTTGTCATAAGCTGACATCAGTTAGAGAACCATTGGAAAACCTGGGAGTACTGTACAACTGTTTCGTCCTGGTTTGGGACTCTTCATTAATACGCACACACCGGGGGTCGAACCCAGTATCTTCAGGTTGCAAGTCGAGCTGATATACCATCAAGCCACTGGGATCCGATTCATTGGTTCCTGAATTCTAACTTTAGCCACTTCACGATATAGCCACCTCTAGCCAATGTCTTTGGCGAGTATTTGTCCTCACACCCGACCTGCTGCACACTCTGCATCTTTGTGTTTTTTATTTCAAAGAGATTAGTACTCACAGATCTTCATCTACTTATTGGTCAAATGAATAAAAAATACTTTGAGAAGTACATAAGTGGAAGTTGCGTGGTGTCACAGGAGTATGTGTTGCAAAGATAAATAATTTACACTTCACGAAATGTGTTACAAGAGGAAAATTTCGAATCTTTCGGGATATTGGAATAATGCTGAATCAGAATAACACTGGTCAATTAGGCCTAAATTTCTTTAGCTTTCTATTTTTCAGACATTCAATCAATTTCGAATAATTCTGCTACTTAGTCTTTCTATGATACTCCTGTCTGAAAGAACCATTTACAGGTTTCTTCAAATGGATTATTTGTGCGGTCTTGATGTCCTCTTCAGATAAAAGCCTTAAAATATATTTCAGTTGAAAGGTCAACTACCTCACCATATAATCATTTCCCCAGGGTCAACATAGTATTAACACTCATACGATTAATCTTTCTGGCGTAGAAGTACATCAGAACACTAAACAAGGTTAGATAATCTGCTCCCATTCAGTAGCAACAAGTGCTGACCACCTGTAGTGCTCTATTCATCAGTCCATCATTTCTTCACCAGCAGAACGTTCGCCTCTCTACCTGTAACATATTCTCAATATTTAACGTCTTGCATTTTCCTTTGTTTAAGAAGCCTGACTAACCTAAACGGTATGTTGTATGTCATAATAAACAGACAACCAATGGTAAACCTCAGGAGAGTTTCTCAGAATGGTTGTCAGACTGTAAGATATTCGAACTATCCTGGAAAAACATATCAGAGTTACTTTATGCAATTTTATATTAAGTGTAGGATTTTTATTAAAAACGTCAGATACCGGGAATTCAAACTGTTGTACAGAACTTTGTTTTCGTATGTTATGTATACAAATAGGGAAAGTGTCAGTCGAGTCAATATGACCATCAACGGAAGTATATATTGAATTTTTCAGCAAGCGGTGGATATTTCTATGGTTTGACCTTCAAGAGAAACTGCACATGGATTTCTGTACCACTTATGTTCTATCAGGATTCACTTATTTGTGTTTTTTCAATGAAATCAGACTTCCGCGGTATAATTTCATTCACAAACTTAACTTCCCATCGGCATAACATGAATCACATTTTCTCTCTGTCTGCTCATTCTTTCTTTCTCCTCTTGCTGTCTACAGCCAAAGAAGGATTTAATTAAAATTTCTAGCCAAATACTTATTTTGCAATTTCAAAATCGGTAATCGCTGACAAGTAAGAGCAAAATTGTATTACTTCTACAACGATTTTTAAACTGTCGATTAGCACATTGAAGAAAGATTCCATTAGTAAGTTTTTGAATGCTTGTTTCCAGTCACAAGTGTGATTTCTGTTAAAAATTTACGTAAACCAAACTGATAGCTTTCGTTCAACGGTGAATCCTGGATAGCATGACATCAGTGAAACCATAGTGACCAAACATGTGTGTGTTACAATCCTACTGGAGATCAATCACAGCCCAGATACCTCATCGATAATATCTTCTCCAAGAGAAGTGTTTGACTTTGGTTGTAGTCTTCGTGCAGACAAAGTCAGTGATAGAAAAACTCAAATAGAAACATGGCATAACTTCGATTATGTCCAGCTAACAAGTACGAACAACAGTTTAGTGATAGATCACCTTAATATGTTTATGAACAGACCCATTTCATATTTGTCAGACGTTTGCAATGCATATGGTTTTGCCATCTTGAATTCTCAATCCCTTAAAAGGAAGTCCGGTTACTAGATGAGACGGAAATCTTGAAGGCTTCAACTAACTTCAAGGACAGCAACGATTAGTGAAATTAAGTCAACACTTCATTATGTCCGTTAGTTGACCTATGAAGACGAACAGAAGCTATTACTGATATAAGTAAAAAACTTGGCGGGTCACAAAGAACATTTCCAACAGGTTGCAGACCTTTATCAACAACTGTCTTCGTTCTATACTGAAGATTAGATGGCCGGAAAGAATCACAAACAAGAAGCTATGGGAACAAACAAAACAGGAACCAATCGCTCAACAAATATGCAGGAGAAAGTGGAGATGGATTGAACACTCGCTGAGGAGGCCGCTGGGTGACATCGCGCGTCAGGCCAGTGCTCGAGTGTAACCCGAAAGGGAAGTGGCAAGTGGGACGTCCAAGGGTGAAGAAGAGTTGAAACAGTATGGACTAACATGGATGCAAGTGAAAAGTACAGCAGAAGACAGAAGCAAGTGGAGGCGTGCAGTTGAAGCCCTATGTTCCACTAGGAACCCAAGGGAACAATAATAAATAATAATAAAAAACTTGGACACCGTGGTGAAGTGCAACTCCATTATGGATAAAATTTATTTTGATAAAGTCACACAGTGTTGTACATTAGTATATACTGGTGACGACGTTTCGAGCACAGTTTATTGCTGCTCATAATCATATCAAGACAGTACTCACATAACTTTGTTGCTTCATTTATATACATGAGTAATAACTGATAATTAGACATTTGAATAAAATCAATATAAGATAAAGTACATTAATAAAATACAGTAACATGGGAAATAAGATGTTTTTATAGTAAAATAAATGAAGAACTTCTTAGAATTTTATACTGTGTGAGTTGAAATACATTCCAACATTATTTATCATCCTCTGATTTGACTGGTTATAATATCTTCCATATCTCTGATATTTGCATTGAGTCAATTATGTTGCGTGTGTTGGGTGTAGACTCGATGATCCAGGCAGGATTCAGTAATCAATCTCTCTCTCTCTCCAATTACCTATATTACTTTTTAGAATGTTGACTCCTTTCGACGCGCCCTATTGTGTCGTTTCGTGTTAGTGCATGCAGTGCTATAGCTGAGTCTTTTTCTAAAATACTTATTTTTGTGGGACCAATCATTCTAACCTTAGCTAAATTCTGATAATCTGACTACTCCTGCCTGATCTAACAGTCTGACTTACCTATTTAGTTGACTTAACTCAGAGTCATTGCAAGGTAATTTGTAAATTATATTATTTTGTTTAATTGGGTCAACCGGGTCATTTAACCTACAGAAGGTCTTGTATATCATATTTCTGAAGAAATTCATTCACTTAATTGTACACCGTGATATGCTCCTTTTGTAATAGAGTATGCGCTGACTCAGTCTCGAAATTCAAGACAAAGTGAAAATCAAATCATAATCTCCTGTTCATTGACAGTAGTTACACACGCCTTGTCGTATACTGTCCACAGAAAGTTTGAATTAAGAGGAAATTATCACAATCACAAAGATGTTCATAATGTATCAGTTCTCGATTCAACCACATCATCAACATTCATCATATACTACTAGTTTACATTACATTTCAGTTCACTGCGTTGCGAGTGAAACGTAGGACTTCAAGCTTGAACTCTGAAGTTTCAATAGAGAAGTGATTTGGTCTTTATGCAGTGTTACTGCTAGCCTGACGATCAACTTCTCCACCTTCCCAGGATCACAATAGGCATCTGACTAGGGAGTTTTAAAGTGCTCCAGTGTGGAATGGAACGCTCACCATCCACCATGTTGTCAAGAATCCCACCACTGAATTCCCCAATCACCACTTTTTCACACAATTCAAACTATTCATTGAGACACTTCAATACTACAGAAATCATTCAAGAGTCCTGTCACTTCTTATAAATCTTAAACGTTCACTAGGATTTCATTAGAGGGTCATGTTATACAGGACTCATTTCCTGAATCACATTGCATAATCTTAAGAAGTAATCAGTCATGTTCCCATCAGAATCATTTTCATAGTTGTAAACCATGCCAACACATACACACACACAAGTGACGCATGAATTATCAGTAAAGCAATCGTAAACGTGCTCTCAGATATCGAAAACTGCCGCTCAGTCAGATGACGAGTTGTCAATGGTAACATGTGTGGCTGCAGTCGAGCGGCCTACTTAAACCTTGGGCTACCAAAATTTTCCGTCACTTATAATGCATCCGGTTGCTTGGATTTATTTTGCTTTAATTATTCAATTATGTGTCCAAATCTTATTACTTACTCTCGTGATTATTTAAAATGTTTTCAACCTGATGATTTACGTGTTTATCATAACCTTAGCTAAAAGGGTCATGGTGGGTGGTAAGGATCCTTAAAGTGTACTCCAGTGCATCAGATGACTTTTCCTGTAATTATGACAACAAATTGCAGGTCATTATCGAACAAGATTAATTACTTGGTTGCTCTATTATGTTCAAATATTTATAGTAATACAGGTGCGATAACGCTTCAAGAAACTTGGCTCCACGATTCATATGATGACATTTCAATCTCCCTGAATGGTTTCAGTATGTACAAACGAGACTGAAGCAGTTCAAGGAAGAAGCGAGGTGGTGCTGCTGCTTTTATCAATTCTCAGTGGTTTGTTGCCAATAACGTCTGCTTGAAATTTTCAGATGATAATATTCAATTTATAATTGTTAAATATCTACCTAAACACCTGTCTCAGTACAACTTCAATTTTATCACAAACATTTATGTCACACCTTGTTGTAGTACTTCAGAACTATCTATGTTTGCTGATGAATTCCCTGTTTTCGCTTCCGCCTCTTTTGGAAGCTCATTGTCCATTGTGACAGGGGATTTTAATTCTTGTGACTGCAGTTTTCTTACGGTGCTAGGTCATGAAAATGTCGTTAACTTCCCCACCCTACTGAATACTTCTCTTGATTGTGTTTTCATAAACGACTTCAGAATATAGGAAGCTCGTAAGAGAGCCCTATTGTGTAACTCCGATCACTGTATTGTACAAATTTCAGCTAATATATACAGCAAGTTACACAAGAGAACCTTATCACACCTCTCTAAGAAAATTGGATATAGATGTTACTCTAGGAAGAATGTTCAGAACTTAGGAGCATGCTCAAAGACACGAGGTGGGACTTCTTTAATGAAGACTCTCTCAATGACACTATCTCCAGCATTATATGTTACCTCAAATTTTGTCTTGACACTTGCTGTCCCAGAGAAACATTCTTCATCAGATTTGACTGTTTCTGCTCCCCTCAACTTAAAAAGCTTCGCAGGCAAAAACAAAAGTTATATAAAATGGAAGATAACATTGGTTTGAAAAGAATTAACATCCTAGTCAAGTCTGAAATGCACAGATTAAATTCAGTTTACAATCAGAAATTTTTCAAAGAAATTACTGGTGGTAAGCAGATGAATAGTATTCCTTATTCCTTTGATGTGTGTACACTAAACAAGTCTTTTATACATTCTCCCACAAATGCCAAACTTTCTAGTGTTACAAGTGTTAATGAAACCTGCTTCCCTGGTTTCAATACAAATGACATTCTAAAATGTCTCCAGTCTCTGAACCCTTCTCGTAGCCTAGATCCAGATGGTTTGCCTGGTGTTATCCTTAAAAAATGTGCAGATATCTTGTGGTATCTTCTCATGAACTTATTTAATGAATCTGTTTCCAGAAATGTCATGCCAGCCACTTGGAAGGACATTAAAATTGTACCTATACACAAGTCATCTACTGGAACACGTTCTAAATTTAGACCTATTGCTAATACCTCCCCTTTTCTAAAAACTATGGAAAAGTTGCTCTTACTTAATCTTCAACCTTCACTTAAGGCTTCTGTCTTCTGCTGTACTTTTCACTTGCATCCATGTTAGTCCATACTGTTTTAACTCCCCTTCACACGATCTCCTCCATGTCACCCTTGGACGTCCCACTCGCCGCTTTCCGTTCGGGTTCTACTCGAAGGCCTGACGCGCGATGTCACCCAGCGGCCTCCTCATCGAGTGTCCAGTCCACCTCCACTTTCTCCTGCATATTCGTTGGGCGATTGGTTCTTGTTTTGTTTGTTCCCATAGTTTCTTTTTGGTGATTCTTTCCAACAAGAAACTCTTATTTAAATTTCAACCTTCATTTAAAGCCTTTAACTATCCCAAACAAATCGCCTATAAACGTAGTAGAAGTATTTTAGATGTAGCTGCAGTCTTGCATCATAACATTGTCTTGAGTTTAGACAAGGGGGCTAAATTCGTTCGCTGCACCTTCCTAGATTACACATCTGCTTTCGACTCAGTACCTAGGGACATTTTACTAAACAAGCTTGCTGAAACTCAAACTGACTGTTGTGTTGTCGAATGGCTGCATTCTTATTTCTCAGGAAGAAAGCAGTACACTGTATGTCAGAGAAAGTCGTCCATTTCATTGTTTACTCAAGCAAGTGTACCTCACGGCGCTGTCCCTTCTCCTTTTCTGTTTTCTTTCTTCTTGCATGACTTGCCTCACTCTGATGACATGAACTTTGTTAAGTATGCGGATGATCGAACTATTTCAATGTCTGTTAACTCCCAGCTAGACTGTATTAAGATGAACACCTTTCTATGAGGAATTAGCAAATGGTCTTTGTCTAACGGCCTTAAACTTAATCCTTCCAAATGTCATACTGTTAATTTCAGTTTCCGATGTAAACGAAAGTTAAATGAAACTGTTGGTTTCTATGACCTTTTCAAAATTGATGATACTGATATAAAAATCAAGTCTGAAGTTAAGTATCCTGGTCTTCCCATGTCTTAGCGATTTCTAAAAGAATATTTCGTCTGACTTTTAACATTAGGAAGTTAAGGCACTCAGGCATAACTCAACCCCTTCCTCTTACAGTTTGTCAACTTGTACATCTTACCTGTTCTTTTTTGCTGTTTGCCCTTATTATTTCATGGATTGCTTAAAAAAGACTATGTTATAATTCGTAGAACTCTGAAGACTGGCTGTCAGTAGAGCGAGTGGTATCCTATTGGGCCATATCGTTGAAATGATCATTGACAGGCACTTGATTTCATGCAACAAATTTGCTAAAGGAATCTTGTCAGACTGTGAGCATCCACAGCTCCAACCTTGTGTCTCCTCAGGTAAAAGAAGAAGTCTTTTCAGAAGAATTTATGCACAAACATCTAAGTATAAAAATTCCACTATACCATATTTAGCACGTACTTTATGTGATGAAAATAGTGTCAGGCATGAACTAACTAACCTTCTTTGCACTATTAAATAAACCATTTCCCCCACCCTTACAACACCAACCTTTATTATTATTGTTCGTCTTATATTTGTAATCCTCTCAATTTTTGTTTCTATTTGTCTATTTTCTCAAAGTTATAAACATCATTTAACCTGTGTTATAACTGTTAATTTTGTATTTCCCTTCACCATACTATATCAACAGAACATTAGATCCAATAATCTATAACATGCTAAAATTTCCAAATTGAATAGACAATAGTGTCTGAAACAAAATCGCTGTTATTATTATATTTCATATTCACAACTCGTACTTCGACTATTTTTGACCTTGTATCGTAAATGTGTAGAAATTCCCATGGTTAATTTTGTTTTAATTTTATTTATATTTTGAGTAAATCAAATGCAATATTGTGGCAAATGCAGAGAATTCCATTCTGTATTATAGGTGCTGTTTTTTGAAATAAAGTAGATTATTATTTCTAGAGAAAAACCATTTGTGGGACATAGCTCAAAAGTTATCTAGATGCCTCACTGAAGACTTCAACACCACTATGGCAGATGAATACTTCCCCGCTTCTCCGATCACACAGAATTATTCATCAAATTATTCTGCGTATGTGGATGTGTGTGACTGTGTTATTTTTTCTGCAAATCTAGAAAGTTCAAACAAACATTAAAAATATGCATGGTGACGGCCAATCGCAGTAATGCCAAGTATCACCACAGACTAATGGAGACATAAACGAACAGTGAATGGACAGAATACACCAGTGAAAATGTATAAAAGACGAAGATCTATTCATCTAGAGCGTGTCGAGAAATCATCTTGGATTAAAATGAAAATCTCAGTCATTATTTCACTCATCATCTGTTTCCTCGTCGTTTCAAATGAGTAAGATATTAATTACTGTTAAGATTTGTTCTGTGAATACGTAATTTTGTGTCAGTAATAATAACTCATACATGCTCACATGCATTTTGGCATTTTCTTTTGTGAAATATATATTTTATCTGGGATTCTACTTCCCTGTGTATTTCCTCATGTGTCAGTCAAGTACATTTTGTGCTTACTCCGTTCACTTATCACATCAGACTTCTCATTATGTACATCATACGTTCTGTGCACTTCTGTTTCTTGCACTAAAAGGTTGAATCCATTTCTACCGCCCTGCTTCTTTTCATTTCTTTCAGAGCTGCAGTAGATAAAACAGACAATCTACAATTGGTAAGTCACTTGAGTACATGTGTTCTCACAAACATAACTATGTGTATCTCCTTAGCTTTCAGATGCATTTGCCATTCATGATAATCTGAGAAAGTGTTTAATCAAGTCGAAAGGTGTGATATCCGAATATTTCCAAGAAGATGGCTTGGGTGATGCAATGAAAAGTGTTCTTGCCGTCAGTAAGTTTCATTGAATGTTTTGAATCAATCAAGTTATGAAGCTGTCAGTGTCAGTGTGATACAATGATTTTATCCAAGTATTGTGTAGAAGTCTGGAAATCTTCGTCACTCAGTATCAACAACAAAATTCGGATTTTCAATACAAACGTCAAGTCAGTCAGTTCTTCTATACGGATCAGAAACTTAGCGGGTCACAAAGAATATTTCCAACAGCCTGTTGCACACCTTTATCAACAGCTGTCTTCGTTCTATACTGAAGATCAGATGGCCGGAAAGAATCACCAACAAGAAGCTATGGGAACGAACAAAACCAGAACCAATCGCCCAACAAATATGCAGGCGAAAGTGGAGATGGATTGGACACTCGCTGAGGAGGCCGTTGGATGACATTGCGCATCAGGCTCTCGAGTGGAACCCGAAAGGGAAGCGGCGAGTTAGCCGTCAGTGCAAGAGTGACATGGAGGAGATCGTGTGAGGCGGAGATGAAACAGTATGGATTAACATGGATGCAATTGAAAAGTACAGCACAAGACAGAAGCAAGTGGAGGCGTGCATTTGAAGCCCTATGTTTCACTGGGAACCTAAGGCAACAATAATATAATAATAATATTGTGTAGAAGTCTGCTGCATACCAACGAGAATGATGGAAAGTCATTTTCGTAAACGAATCGATGTGAGCTCTTGCATCCACATTGATTGATGAATATTTGTACGAATTCATGTATCGTATACACAAATTACTTCGTGTGATTATTCTTGTTTGTTCCCATTAATTAATGTCGATGATATGTTCATGCAATTTTGTTTTCTGCGTACTATATCTAATATAGACTAAATATTCACTTCACTTTCAGTTGTGAAGCGTTGGAAAAATCGAACAGAGAAGCTCTGCTCTGACAGTCGATAAGTCAATTCGCCTTTTCGAACAAACTGATGAAGAGTTGCTGTGCTCCATTCGAATAGCTGATATATTCTGATGTCTTTTACCAAAGAAGTTTTCTTCAATGTAGTCACTTTTTATTGATAATAAAACTAGTTGTTTGACCACTTCAAATTCGTTTTCTATGGGGTCTATTCATTTGCGCTCTTTCTTTATGCGTGTTTATATAATTTCAACAATGTCGGATAAGGGAATTTTCTGTTGAATATTGTAACGATCATATTCTGGTGTGAAATTGTTGTCAGTTATATAAAACAATTTCGGTTTCAGTTGATGAAATATTCACCGGAGTCTTTCATTAATATTATATGACATTACACGAATTCACGTGTGAGTTAAATTCACAAATTGTAGTAAGAAATGTATACGAAATGAAGTGAGATGAATTATGTGGAATCCAGGACTATTACTGGAAACCGCATTGATCCTATACCACAGTCGCTAGATAATTAAAATATGTGTTTGAAGTAGGAATGTCGGTGAATTGTTTTGGAGAAACCCGCGAACAACTGAATTGAATTTCAGAATTCTGTATGGGTTAAATTGTAAATTATGGGACAACGATACTCATGCATTTTATTTGAATTCATGTGTGTGTGAGTGAGTATTGAAATTTGCGAATGCACACTGGTAATGTAACTACTCGAGTACTACGGCGAACCCCAAATATTCATCAACCTTATTGAACAACTGTACGACAACGGCACATCCCAAGTGATCCACAACGGAAAACTCAGCGAAGCGTTTGGAGTAAACACAGGAGTCAGACAAGGATGCTTATTATCACCAATGATATTCCTAGTTGTGGTGGACTGGATTATGCGTCAGACAGTGGGAAACGGGAAGACAGGGATATCCTGGACCAACGTGAAGAACCTAGAAGACCTGGATTTCGCGCGTGAATGATTTATGTTTGATGTCACACAAAATCGAAGCTTTACAAGCGAAAACCGACAAACTGGTCAAAGAAGCAGCAAACACAGGACTGAATCCAGGTGAACATAGACAAGACGGAGGTTATGAAAATAACCAACCAACAACAACAACAGCAGCAGCAACATCCAGCGCTAATCACCATCAACGGGAGGGATTTGAAAGAGGTTACTTCATTCACTTACTTACCTAGGGAGCATTGTCTCAACTACAGGAGGAACGGAAGAGGATGTCAAATCGAGAATCGGGAAGGCGAAAAACACATTCATCAACCTGAAACCAATCTGGAAATCGTCGTCACTCAACTCATCATCAACAACAAAATTCGGATTTTCAATACAAACAACGTCAAGTCAGTTTCGCTATACGGATCAGAAACTTGGCGGGTCACAAAGAATATTTCCAACAGCCTGTTGCAGACCTTTATCAACAACTGTCTTCGCTGGCTGTATACTGAAGATCAGATTGCCGGAAAGAATCACCAACAAGAAGCTATGGGAAGAAACAAAACCAGAAGCAACCGCCCAACAAATATGCAGGAGAAAGTGGAGATGGATTGGACACTCGTTAAGGAGGCCACTGGGTGACATCGAGCGTCAGGCCATAGCTCGAGTGGAATCTGAAAGGGAAGCGGCGAGTAGGACGTCCAAGGGTGACATGGAGGAGATCGTGTGAAGAGGAGTTGAGACAGTATGGACTAACATGGATGCAAGTGTAAAGCACAGCAGAAGAGAGAAGCAAGTGGAGGCGTGCAGTTGAAGCCCTATGTTCCACTAGGAACCCAAGGGAACAATATAATAAATAATAATACACTGGTAATGTCTTCTTTATTCTTCAGTTATGAACCACTGTCAAAGCAACTCTATTTCAAGTAACATGTATACGATTTACTTGCTGTATACATTAACGTATCTCCGTGTTACAGAAATGAAGCATGATGATTGTGATTCTACAGTGCGTTTGATGGCCATTGTAAGATTACGAATAGATGGAAGTTGTAAGACATGGTTCCTTGACCATCCAGTTAGTTCACAGTCAAATAAATATCAATAAACCATAGTATCTCAATTTTAAATGCTTTGATAATGGAAATAATTATGAGAAAAGTGTCTGACCTACGTTGCCAGATTCTTATTGATTCCTCGTCTAAAATATACTCGAAGCATTTTTTTTAATTGATGAGATACCAAATCCTTTGTTGAGGTCGTAATCTCATTTGATTTGGTTTTTGGATCACTACATGAGAACTCATGCAAATGTTTACACTACTGTCAGCGTACTGCGAAAGCACTTCTCAACAATATGAGAGAAAAGCATCTTTGAGGACTGGATATTGCTTCTGATAGAACGACACAGAGTCACACGAAGTCGTGTTGAATACTAATGCGCGAAGAATACATATTGTACTATTTAAATACACTGAAAATCCTACAATATATCTGTGAGAACTGATTTTCTTCTTTTCAAAATGAGGCATGATTTCGAGTGTCAACCCAGTCACTGTTGTACTATTAGGAAATTAAACAGATGCCGGCAATTAATCTACTTATTAGTAGCATATTGACAGTAAACATAAAATCTCAAATAGACTGTGATGGATAATGGCATCCAAAGTCAGTGTGTTAATTTTCAATATGATGAATTTGTGAGTCAGTGGTTAAATGGTCATATTCTCGTCAACTTAACAGGTGGGCGCGTATTGTGAAGAGTCCCAATCTGGGCGGACGAAACAGCTGTCCAGTACTCCCAGGTTTTTAATGGTTCTCCAACTGATGTCAGCTCACGGTGAAATTCTCCAAGCAATCAAATAAAATACTTACAAAACCAATACTTGTAAACGGGAGGTCTAATTTCGATTCGTAGCCTATGTATTTTTAAACCTAGTGTAGTTTACTGACTAGTTATTAATTCAGGAAAAGAGTGAATGTTGGGCATGAAGCTGGCCAACCCACCAGATAAAGTAATAACACACCACCTCTACTGAAACTTCAAAGACAGAAGGTGCATGTTCCAATGAGTACTCACAGAATGAGATTTTATCTAACGTAAAATGGGTTTTCATAACTCCTATAATGCCGAATTTCTTTAGTTATATACATAAAATCCATAATACTACTCTCATCATTATATAAATGTTCATCTTATAAGGAATATCATTTGACTCTCTGGTTTTACATTGTCGACGTTATTCTTAGTGGATTCCTGTCTTCTATATTTGGATGTCAGTAAATACTTGACAGCCATTTCGTCGTAGTTTGGAACTCTTAAGTAGCACGTACCCATGACCTTATGGGAGATCAAACTTGGGAACTTCAGGCTACAATGCCAGCTCATTGAGCTTTCGAACACTGGCACGGAAACCATTGACTTATAAATCCTAACTTCCTCTAATTTGCGATTTTTGGCACCAATGCCTGCCGATTTCATCAGCGAGTATTTGTCCTCACACCTAATCCAGTAACTTCGTCCTATAGCTAGTGATCATCACAATAATCTTCAAATGTTCGTTTGTCCATGAACTGACAGATGCTAAAATTCATGATTCAGTGAATTTTGTCTCAGTGGCTGAATAGTCAAGAACTCAACTCATAATCTGAAGTTTCTGGTTTCAATCCCTCGTTGGATCACGCTGAGTACTGCAGAAGAGTCCCAATCAGGGACGAGACACTTATCCAGTACTTTCTGGTTTTCAACCGTTCTCTAACTGGCATCACTCCTTGATCACATGTGAAACAGATCAAATCCCTATACACACTATCATTTATAGTTTCTGAATATCGCATGATTATAACCCAACTTAAACTCATATTAACTGTCCTGTTTGAATTGGCCTAATTAATTCTAATTCTCCACTGCGTCAGTAGTACCGTGTGACCTATTTTAATCACCAGCCAAATCCGCATTATATATATATGCTTGTGTATATGTATCCCTATACCACAATGCTGCCAAGTGCTCCGAAAATTTATGAATTTAAGAAGTGCTTCTGTTTAAAGGTTGAAGTGCTTATCGCCTAATAAATGCATTTGAAACCTGAACCATATAACTAAGCTACTGTGAATAATTCCACTTAACATTATATCTACTATAATACACAAGAAAAAACATAAAGAGATGTATCATAAATGAATAAAATTTCGTTATTACTTATTACACATGACTTTACAGGTCTAGCATCTGTATTGATATAACCACCATCAGTCAGCACTCACTTTTATGCTGTCACACGTCAGAAGTTGTAGCATTAGGTCAGCAAGGAAGTTGATACTATCAAAACTGAAATCCATCGTCTAGTTAGTTTATATGACGACGGATTTATATCAGTTAGATAACCACTGGAAACGAGGGAATGTTGGAGAGTTGTTTCTTCCTAGTCTTAATCTCATTGTAGTATGCACCTACCAAGTTTTGAAACCAGGACATTCCGGTTACAAGGCAAGCCACTGGAACCTGACTTACTGGCAAACCCATGAATTCCAACTTCTACAAAATCGTGATTTTAGCGTGACCACTAGGCAATGTGAACGGCAAGCACTTGTCTTCACTCTCAACAGAATGGACTCCACCGGTCACGATTTCCCACCAGAAATCCAGAAATAGTGACCAATGGAGTTCATTCTATTCCGAAGAGTTCCAAACTAGGACGAAACAGCTGTCCAGTATTCCTAGGTTTTCCAATGGTCCTTTAACCGATGTCAATTCTTGATGAAATCCTGAAACCACTAAAATCCCTGCAAACCAACACTTGAATTTAACGGAATGTTTTCAGCGAGGTACTGTAATACATAGTAAATTAATTGTTGAAATTATGCCGAGTGTTTTCGCTCATTAGATTTATTAGGTCGAAATGTTGACGGTCTCTGTTGACATATTGGCTCCAAATACGAATGATTCGACGATTACTTTAGGTTAGCATGGTATAGATGTTAGTGGAATCAACAACAAGTGTTTCAGGACAAACAGGAAAACCTTCACGCACTTAGAAGTAAGTACATTCAGATGATGTGTACTAGATATAAGTGAGACATGATTCTGGGACTCCAATATTAACCACCAACAACCAAACGATATCATAAATTATTTAAATACGGCGACTGAGATAGAAGAGGTCATTTCAAGTTTATCATTTTATGATCTGTTCCTTTCATTCCCCACTCTACGCATTCATAGTATGCACATGCTACAACGTTTGTTGTTTAAACCTCACTACATTCCTACTATTAGTCAGATGTGTACGAAAATTCTTAATAAATTTCATATACTACTTAAAAGTAGCTTATTTTGACTAATAAAGAAATCAAGTACTGAATTATGTTGTTTCCAAAAGTATTTCTAGTTCTAAAAATAGTATAAAACATACATAAAGAATATAAAAACAGAATAACGTTCTTTCACTGAAGAAGACCACGAGCGAATTCATACCATTTCGAAAGCCACTGAAGATCAATCGACACTGAGAAACACTCCATCAATGCGTGACAGATTGAACTCAGTACTCAATTGTTACGAAGGATTCATGCTACCATTTTGCCACCGGATAGAAAGATAGTTTCTCGAGAAAAAATTACCTCTGTCATTTAAAATATAGTTCACAATTATCCAATGTTATTTGTGACTACATGTACTCAGACATGATCTTTTTAGGTCACACTAGTTGTATCTCCTTGTGAGAATTTCTGAAAGTCAGCAAAGAATCTAGTCATCAATGTAGGATGGGAGTTTTATTGCACATATTTCTATATTTCACTGGTTTCTGTATCATAACCCATATTCTCACTGAACTACTGTCAAACGTTCAGGTTCCAAACAACAGCGTACACGGCATGCGATCTCACTGGAATGTCACCTCAACATATATGTAATCCATCTCCGCTCCCCTCTGCGTATTTGTTGAGCAACAGATGTTGGCTCGTTCACTGCCCACTAAAGTTCCTGGTTGTTTGCTTATCCCTTCTGGCCGGCCATCTGATATTTTGTATTGAGACAGAGAAGGCATCTGTTGACTAAGTCTTCAGTAGCCTTTTCAGAAGTGATCTTTGTGACACGTACGTACCGACTTGGCATTAGTGTTACAAATTCGAATCATATTCCTTATGATAACTAGGTGTTTTAGATCTCCCCAGAGATCTCTGACTAGTGAAAGACAGTTTCGCTTCTACCATCCGATCCTGGCTGCCAGTGACATCCTTATCAGTGGCATTTGTAGTAGAAATGATACTGTTCAGGTAAGGAATTGATGGAGACGATCTCTTTTAGGTGTCTATCAGTGATGGTGATTTATGTTTGTTTTTGTTTGTTAGGTGGCTTCATCACCTCTGTCTTCTGTATGCTTACCTGAGTTTCTGTCTTCCATGTCTACTCCGTCAACTTTTTGATTTCCACTTACATTTGTGTAAAATGAGACTTGAATCATCCTCTAAAACTGGATATTTCAAGGTGATTTAACAGTCCGATTTTTCTTTCTTGACGGAGAGCACTGCTACTAGTAGAAAGGCTGGTTCATAGGCTAGTAAACTGGTTGCTCAATACTGTGAAAGTAAGGTTTCTCGAAGTAATGCCACTGAAGATAGTATTTCTCACCACCTTTTTCTAAATGCAGTAGTGTCGTACCATGTTCCGAATAAAACTATGTAGTCGCGAAATTATTCCGCTTCAGTCGTCATATGCCAAGTGATATTCTGACCTGCAAGTCAAATCCATTAAGTATCGACACCTCTCTTAGTGATCTTTTCAGAAAATACATACACCTCCACTGTGATACGAGATTATAATTCCACCATGGAGTAGAGGCGGTTACTGGCACAAGTAGGCAAAATAACTCAATCTACAGAATGAGTTCCAATGATAGTGAATTCAGCCACGTGGGTATATTCAGTAAGGTGGGTCTAGTTAGGTTAAAGGAAAGTTTGAGTTTAACTAAGTGTAGAATGTTTGACCAAAGAAAGATTGACTCGTCAAGACAGAAACCCAGGAATCCCAATGTATGCAATTAAATACTGTCAGACAGTAGGGTGGTACAGTCGTCAAAGGTTAGTATTTTAAGATGGGACCAATACAGAAACAGTTAATAATAATAATTCCCTTGGGTTCCTAGTGGAATATAGGTCCTCAACAGCACATCCCTATATCATCCTGTCCTCTGAAGTCCTCTTTAGCTATCTCAACGATTGTGTATACGCTTTGATCTCCTCCTTGCACAATCTTTTCCAAGTCACTGTTAGACACATGCTCAACTCGTCATTTCCCATTTAGGTCCCACTAGAGAGCCTGAAGCGTAATGTCACTCTATGGTCTCTTTAACGTTTGTCTGATCCTGAGTATGGCGGCTGCGATGGCAGCTTCTGATAAATAAATATCAATTTTTTGGTTGATTTCGGTGCCTGACCGCCAAATTTATCGATCTTAAATATTAATTATATTATGCGGGAGTCCAATTCCTTTGTAAATTCTTACCGGTTTCATGTTATTACGACAGTTTTCTTTGCGTAAAACTTTATACTACTTGTTACCATCAAGTAGTATAAGTAATATTCTGTTTCATGTGTCGTTACACTACAACCATTTTTGTTAACTTTAATAGAACTACTTTAATTAGCACACTCAAATCCCTGGAAAAAAAACGAATGAAAATTATATAAATAGTTACTGCTTACTGATCACAGAGTGTAGTTGGAGTTCTAGTGAGACCCACCTACTGGGACCTATCAAATTTCGTGTATTTTTAAATACCACCCGATGTTATTGGCTAGCAGTGGGATGACATGTACTGCGAATTCGGAGAAGCTAGAATTCATGAGATATTGGATACTGTCTCAGTAATGGGATAGTAAACGGACTCATTGCATAACCAAAAGGTCCAGAGTTCAAATACAGTCTGAGTCATGTGAGCGTAGTGCTGAAGAGTCCCAAACAAAGGCCATCCAGCTGTTCATCGCTCCCTGGTCGTCTAAGTGACATCAATTCATGACCTGTAAAAACCAGTATTTGAAAGTCTACATTTTACCTTACCCATGGTGATTTTTATCTTATGAATGAGTTGTACATGTTGTATATGTTTCTAACTGAAGCTTGTTTATTTTAACAGTTCTAACCTTGAATTTAATTGGTGGATGGTGACTAGCAGTGGAATCCAGGATGCGCATTTCGTCCTGTTTGGGACTCGTCAACTGGATGTAACAAATAGGACGAAATGCGTATCCTGGATCTCACTACTAGTCACCATCCACCAATTAAATACTAATTAAATGGCCAGACATCGTCGAAGCATCTGCTCAAGAAGCCGACATGTCAACCTTAGACCGAGCACTTCGGTCCAATCAATCGACGGGAAAATCTAAAATTCAATTAAAGTTTTAACCTTGCTTTGAACGTTCCTGCCTTATTCCTCTGTGGAACACGAATCATTTCGACGTAGTTCTTTTTGATACATCCCCTAGGAAATGATTTTGAAGACAACTATTCCTGTCACCTTATAATCCGATGTTAGTTATCTGTATCTTGGTTATAAGAATAGAATTTGGCTACAGCAGCAAAGCATCATCCTATAATATGATGATTTTATTTTGATAAAAAGCAGAATGACACAGTATCATTTATTTATTGATGATGTTTCGAGGGTAGTTTGTTGCTCTTAATTATATCAAGATGCTCAAATAACCTATATAGTTTTTTCCCTTATCCTTTGATTTTATTGGTAATAATTTCTTTTCATATTTCTGGTATCCATGTGATGCCATTCCATTGTGTGCGTGTTTGATGTAGACTTAATGAACTCAGATTCGGTAATCAACCTCTATCTGCACCTACCCATATTAACTTTTAGGACTGTATCTCTGATCCCATACCCCTGTGTGTGTGTAGATTGCGACTGACGAGCTTCTCCATAAGTAAGCCACATTTTGTAGTCAATCATTCTACACTCAGTTAAATTCATATCTTCCGATAGCTTGATTGACCCTCATCTTCTTGTTTAACCTATGTAGTTGATCGCATAGTCATTGTCAGGCTTAATTGGATCAGCGGGGTCCTATAGCTTACGAAATTTGTCTCTATTTGAGTTTTTAATCCGATGAAGGGTTTCAGATGTCTTTTCCTTACACGGTAGAAGTATAGATCCGCCTGTCTTCGACAAATTTTGTGTTCTTCATTTTACGTTTAAGTCAAGTGTTTGTTTTGTCTCATCAAAAGGTGGGCTGATCATTTGCGTTCTGTATTACTCAGAAATAGTCTACATTGTTTACCATCTCTCCGGCTTACTTTCAATTCAATAAGTCAAATTCACTTTGTTTTCAAAAGAGAAACTTTTTATTTACAATCTTTATACACAAGACTTAATTCCTTGTTTCATACAGACAACGGAGATTTTATAATTCCGAATGTTTTGTCTTCTCTCCCTCCTTTTCTTCATCGTCTTCCGTTAATATACTCGCAAATGCTACAAAGAAATAAATTATTATTAGTATTAGTAATCTATGCCATATTAACAGGTCATTACTTGTATCAATGAAATTCACAGCAAGTTGACTGAATTTCACTAAATTCTGTTTAATCTCTTTCAGCTCTTTCTTGCCAACATTTTTATCAAGCCATTCATCTAATCGGATCACATAATCTAAGCCGAGATTGATAAGTGCTTTAGCCTAGGAAAAAAAAACCGTACAGGATTAGTGACATTATGGTTAGTCAGTCAACTTACCACATCCTCGACAGATTCCGCTAACTCATCATCCTTTGTAGCAGCACTGGAAGTATTGACAGCGAATAAGGTGAGAGCTAGACAGAAAATCAGGTATGAACGCATCTCTTAGCAACGGTTGTAGTAATAGTGTCAGGTGAAATCCGATCAAACTGCTTAGACAGTCTACATTTTTCGATTGTATTATATTGTTTATGACTAAGTAGGCTAGGTGAATACGATTGGTGCTTAATTGTGCAAGGAAAGTCATTTGACAATGTTTCAACCAATAAGAGTCGAGATAATCAGTAAACATTAAGAATTGTTTTAAAAAATATTAAAAATTGATTTATTGTCAATATATGTCATGAATTGTTAGATAGACAGAATTGAAACTAAGTTGTTTGTCAGTTCAATAGTTGTGGTTGTGACATAAATGATTAGTAGTAATAGAAGGGAAACATTGAGAAAGCCTTCAATTTACAGACAATTTGAGCAAAACTTTTAGACTTTTCAATAATATCACTTTTTTCTCCACTGAAATTTACTACTTTTGCCGGTTTTATGCCTAAATTATAACGACCCCAACCAACTTGTTGTGGTTTGAGTGAAGCAAACCAATAGTTAAGCTAAGTTGTATAGCTAATCAAAACTTTCTGAGTTACGCACAGTCACAAAACTCTGTTATTCGTTGTCGAATCTATGTGGCTCTTTTCAGCAATAATAAAAAATTACCTAAACAATGCCATCAAGCAGCTATACACAAGCAAGATAAATATTTTCTAGTACGGAACAAGTACTGCAGAACAAAATTATCATTAATTTATTGTTTCCTTTAATTCCTAGAGGAACATAGGGCTTCAGCCGCACGTCTCCATCATGCGTTCGGTTCTCCACCAACGTTTTCGCCTGGCTCTACGTCTGCCTACATGCTTTCATCTCCTCTTCACATGACTTCTTCCATATCACCCTCGCAGTGACGATCAACTCGCCACTTCCCGTTCGGGTTCCACTCGACAGCGATGGCCTGGTGTTTGATGTCACTCACTTGATAGTTTTCTACGAGTGTGGCCAATCCAATCCACCTACATTTCTTCCTGCATATTTATTGCACAACTGGCTCCTGGTTGGTTCACTCCCAGAGATCCCTGTTGCTGGCCATCTGATCTTGAGTAATGAGCGAAGACAGCTGTTGATGAAGGTGTGTAGTTTGTTCGAAGTGCACTTCGTGACGCGGCGCCAAGTCTCTGATCCGTATAGTAGCACTGACTTCACATTAGAGTTGAAAATCTGCATCTTATTTTTCAGCAGAACAAAATTAGTTGACCGAATTTCAACCTTATTAGAAGTAGAATATTCCCAACAAGGTGAGTTCAAAACTTTATCTACAAGAATCGCACACCAACGCTTCCAGCTGACAGTCCAAGATCGGAATGATCCTAACTCACTCAAAAAAATCACATCGTTCAACACATTACCAATTTTTTCACACAACCATAAAGAGAAGAATTAAAATTGCATATTAAGCAGGAACAAAGGCAAATAATCAAGGATCAAGTCAATAGACGGTATACAAAGGTCAGAACAATGATATACAGTCTAGGAGAAAAGAGAATCACAATTACATAGTTAGTTGAAACGTCCAAATAAGTATCAATGTTGTAATTAGATCGTCTGAGAAAGAGAGAGAGACAGTTTCCAAACAATCATTCCGTTACATAAATGTATATCTCTCCTACAGGAGAATTTCAAGCTACTTTATTCTCATATTCTAGGAGAACGGCGATTGTGTTCATTTTTAGTGAATAGTGTTTTAATGAATTAAATATACTTATTAAAAATTTCAAAAAACTGAGATTAGTGAACTAAGCATATTCAAAAAATGTCAAAAGCAAAATAAAAATAATGGTGAAACTAATAATGATAACATAAATAAGAGAGAATATAAGGCATCTACAGTTTTGCTATATAAGGAGGGGACATCTGAGACCCTACGTAGGATTCTCAATAAAGAAGGGATCAGGGTGGCATTCGAACCTACAAATTCACTCAGAGACAAGCTTTGTAGGCTAAAAGACCCTGTTGAAGGACCCAATGAGACAAAATAATGTAATTTACAAAATGCCTTTCAATCACTGTGAGTTAAGTCAACTACATAGGTCAGTCAAACTAGTAGATCAGGAGTAGTCAGATTTTCAGAACATAATTTATCTAAGGTTAGAATGACTGATCCCACGAAGATAAGTAATTTAGAAGAAAGCTCAGCAGTAGCACTGCATGCATTTACGAACAATCACACTAGAGCCGGTGGGACAGAGTCGAAATTCTAAAAAGTAATATAGGTAGGTTGAAAGAGAGAGATTGATTACTGATTACTTCCTTGTTTATCGAGTCAACATCCAACAAATGCAAGAGAAATGACTCCACGCAAATCCCAGAGATATGGAAGATATTATTACCAATCAAATCAGAGGATGATAAATAATGTTGGAATGTATTTCAACTCCCACAGTATAAAATTCTAAGAAGTTCTTCATTTATTTTACTATAAAAACATCTTATTTCCCATCTGATTGTATTTGATTGATAACACTAATATTATTATTTTTTCCGAATGTACTTTATCTTATATTGATTTTATTCAAATGTCTAATCATCAGTTTTTACTCATGTATATAAATGAAGCGAGAAGGTTGTGTGAGTAGTGCCTTGATATGATTATGAGCAGCAATAAACTGTGCTCGAAACGTCGTCACCAGTATATATTACTGTATAACACTGTATGACTTTATCAAAACAAATTTTATCCATAATGGAGTTGATAATATTCACCTCTTCCTTCTCTAGTTCTACAGTTATATGTCCATTGTATTTCGAGGAATTATTGTTATTAACAATATTAATATTTTTATTGAATATTATTAAATTAAATTGAATCAATAACAGCACTAGATTATATCTGGAAAGCATCTTTAAATGATAATATACTTATTCAATATAAGACTTGACTGAATATCAGACAAATTAAGGAAAATAATAGAGAATTTTATGAATTTATAGATTTCATAGCAGGCCAGTGTAGCAGGTGGCTGGACCAGTTTCTTCTACACACAGAGTTCCGCTTACTTTAGGCGAAGTGAAATCACCTCTGTTGTTTGGAGTTTGGCAATTTACTTCATACCCAGTAGATGATAGAAACAGACTCTTCAATAGTAGCTTTATGGCCTGTTTGAACGAGGAATTGTTGATGGTTGCGTAATACGCTAAAGTGGTTTTTAACGAAGACAAGTTGGAATGCGAAATTTATAGAAACAAATTGAAATGAGAGTTTCTTTATAGCTAAAGATGAGAAACTGAAAGGAATGAGAAAACAAAAAACGAGAAACAACGAGTAAAACCAAACTAGATTCATGGTTGAAGGCATAGCTTTGCCTTCTTGATATATATATATGTTGAGCATAACTATGTTCCAATCCTACATAATTTTGTTTCAGTACCCCTTATGATCTGCATCCAAACCTTCAAACCTTCAAATCAAGTTGGAAATTAGTATACACTTTTGTCTCTCTTCGCACTTAAATACATAATTTTACATAGACATAATTCTTATTTGATTCCACCTAATTACCAAGGCGAATAAAAGGTGACAATTACTTTCAACTGCATATGATTTACGAGAGGCTTAGAAACAAAATTACACAGGATTAGAACGAACCAACTTCTCTGTACTGCGGAAGCCCTCAGAATGTGCATCGAAAAGCCGGAGCTGTGTGTCCAAAAGAAATCAGTTCAACCTTTACAACTAACATGGACATAGTTCGGTATGTTTCCTTAGCCTTCACTTTTTTTTGTTATTTTGTTCTTTTTTGGTGTTCTTTTGCTCTTTTTTTCTTTCGCTGTGTGTGTGTGATACTTATTCTCTCTGTGTTCATTCAATTCATCTCATTTTCTTCAGTTATAAGAACAGTTATTTTAAGTTTGTTTCTATGTTCCTCCTGATCACATTTGTAATTCGTTCTTTACAATTATATCCTAATCCTGTGTAATTTTTGTTTCTAAGACTCTTGTAATTTATATTCACACCTCCTAGCTTCCATTTCAAGTTAAAATTATTATTTTAATTTGTTTCTGTGCTCATTTTCTACACACTGGTATATCGTTCTGATCCTGTGTAATTTTGTTTGTAAGCCACTCGTAAACCATATGCAGTTGAAAGTAATTGTCACCTTTTATTCACCTTCGTAATTATGTGGAATCATATAAGAATTATGTCTATGTAAAATTATGTATTTAAATGCGCGTGCTTCGAAAAGGAGAGTGGTATTTTTTACGTTGTGAAGTAACTTCTACTTTTGTTGTGTAAATCACATCCGAAGCTTTTTGATTTACTTTAACTGGTTTAATTAGTTAAAGTAGTGTCTATTTCTGTGCACTTTTGTCACTTTTTGTGTTTATATATCTCTTTATTTAGTTATATATATACATATTTGTGTGTAACTTAAACAGCTTATACTGACATGAGTCCCACAAATATTTGTGGACGACCGGACTGCCACTTTCTGGTGGAGGATGGGATGCAGTGTGATAACTGCAACCTATGGTTCCATAAAGTTTGCACTGGCTTATCACCATCAGTCTATAGGAGAAGCAGCAAGCCGTCATCTCCATGGATGTGCAAATTTTGTGCGAACCCGTTGGATGTCCTCATCCAAGAGGCCGTAGGACTTCTCATGTCGAAGAAGTTACCAAAAACCTCTGATGAAGGGGAAAATGTAGCATCTAGTACAGATGTTATTAACGAGGATTCTGGCCTTAGTCATAAGACTGAGGCAGAACCACATCCCCTAACTTCGAAAGAAGCAACAGAGGTGAAGTGTGCCCAGTAGTCTGCAATAGCATGTAAAAAGCCCCGAAAACCTAGGAGGGCAAACAGTGCCAACATTGTAAGACAGCAGGGTGATACCACAGCGATGAAGCGTTGCGTGTCTGGTGAACACGCACAGCTTCCAACTGCGGCGAGAGTAAAGTGGAACCATCTGATTCCATCTGGCTAGTGCCGAAGAGTAGGAAGCTCAAGAATCACAGGAAATAGAAAAGTACTGTGGTTAGTGATAAGGTCGCAACGGCCGTAAACACTGACAAGATTAAACCTTTGGACTCAAATTACAGTATAGTAATTTGGAATTTGGAGGAATCGAAGAAGGTAGATCCAGCTGCTCGACATGCTGACGATCTCGAAATAGTTAGCTCCATCATCCGTGAAATACTTCCGGAAAAAACAAACGGTGTTCACATAAGGAAAGTCATCAAAATCGGTCAACGAATCGCCGATGCAACGGAAAGTTCCCCACGACTGCTGAAGGTAGTACTGGGGAACGAGATGGAGAAAACTATTATTCTCGACAACGCATTCAAGATCAAGAATAAAAAAATGGAAGATAGAATTAGGAGAAGAGAAGCTGTGGCTGAATTAAAGGCCCGATTAGAAAAAGGTGAAAAAGACCTCAAACTGTAGGGTTTTCGGGTAGTGAGGTCTCGGAAACCTATGTTACCCAGACCTCTGTTCATAAGTCCAGTGAACACATAGGTCTCTCAGTATGCTACACGAACGCTTGTAGTCTTAGGAATAAGCTTCCTGAACTAGGAGTGTTGACTGAGGAACTACAGTCGGATGTGATTTCTATCACCAAAACATGGTTGTTAATGGGTATAGACTTAACTCCACTCATACCTGGGTACATCTGCATTAGAGCAGACAGAGTAAGTAGCCGGAAAGGTGGGAGGGTCGCTCTATACATTCGAGATGACATAGGAATTAGGTCGACGTTGTCGGAAGCTCATGACAGTGGCACCTGTGAAGCCGCAGGTTGTGTCATTAACTTGAACAAAGGCACTGTAACGATAGGGGTTATTTATAGAAGTCCTACCAGCCAAGCTGACAATTTCGTTATAAATCACCTCAGGACGTGGAGTAGAAAGAATAGGTGTCTAATAGTAGGTGATTTTAATGCCCCGCATATTAATTGGGAGGAATTAACATCAGCTACTTCGTACAATTGTTTCAACAGGGAACTAATACTGGCAGTACTTGAATGCGCACTTGTGCAGCATATGGATGCACCAACACGATACCATCCTGAAAATGATCGGTCCACTCTAGACTTCGTGCTAACACACCAGAAGGAGGATGTTGGTAACATTAGGTGCCTAGCGCCGCTAGGCAGTAGTGACCACATAGTTATTACTTTTATGTTCAGGATCCAGGCCATCATACATAGGTCAACAGCCGCTCGCCCAAACGTTTGGAAAGCGAATATACCTGCAATCCGAAATGCAGCAACCCTAGCTGACTGGTCTGTTAACACACACCAGACTGTCGAGGAGGCTTGGATGGGATTTAGGAATACACTGGAGTGCGTCACTGCACCCTTTGTACCTTGGTCTATGCCTCGAAAATTATCTCATAAACCACCTTGGATTAGTAATGAAATAAGGATGTTACTAAGAAAACGAAAGAACTTATGGAACCAGTTTGCTGTGACTGGGACAGATGAGTTTCGGGTAGAATACCGCAAAGTTCGAAACCTTTGCAAGTATGAGACTGACAAAAGTCGTATAGAGTATGACAGACAGTTAGTACTGGATTGTGTGCACTATCCAAAAAGACTGTTCTCGTATATCAAACGCAGGACTAAAACTAGTGGTGGCATGCCGTCCCTCATTAGTAACACAGGAGAGGCTGCAGAATCAGACGAAACAAAAGCTGAGGAGCTCTCTGAATATTTCTGTGATGCTTTTTCGTCTAATCGTACCACCCAGGGGTGTAGATAGGTGACTGGTGTAGCCCCTAAAATGCCCCCAATTGTGATAGATGATGCAATGGTTCTGAAACTACTGTCTAAGTTGAAGCCAGGTAAATCACCTGGACCAGACGGACTTCACCCTAGATTGCTAAGCTCCCTGGCGGATATAATATACATTCCAATTACGGAGATTTTTCAGATGTCTCTGACCCAGGCTAGGTTACCCAGAGACTGGTAAGATGCTTTTATAAGCCCCATCTTCAAAGATGGGAATAGACAGTTAGTATCTAACTATCGGCCTGTAAGTCTGACCTGCATTATAGCAAATGTGTTAGAAAAACTCATAAGGGACCAGCTCTTAGCTCATACGGAAAAACATGGCTTACTGGCAGTGGAACAGCATGGATTCCGACCAGGACGATCCTGCTTGACAAACTTACTGTTAGCTAGGGAAGATTGGGTCGAGGCCAGGGATAAAAACCATCTACTGGACATTGTCTTTATCGATCTTAGTAAGGCATTCGATAAGGTATCCCACTTAGGTCTTCTTAGTAAATTTAAACATTTTGGATTAGACAGACGCTTATGCGAGTGGTTTAGTGACTAGCTGATGGATAGGGGGCAGAAGGTAAGGGTTAACGGTGTACTGTCAGGGTGGAAAGCGGTACTAAGTGGAGTACCTCAGGGAACGGTACTTGGCCCCCTGCTATTCTTATTATACGTAAATGAAGTGCCAAAAATTCTTACCTCATCTTCCTTACTATTTGCGGACGATATTAAGATATGGAAAACCGTAAATAGTAGCGATGATAGTTTGGTACTACAAAACGATCTAGACAAATTAACCGAATGGGCTAACCTTTGGAGTCTGGGAATTAATTCCAAGAAAAGCGCGGTAATGCACCTAGGCCAGAAGTCTTACATGTCATACTCCATGGGGGACACAGAACTGCCAGATGTTAGGGAACAAAAGGACTTAAGAATTATTGTTAGCCATGACTTAAAAACAACGGCGAACTGTAATCGAGCCGCAGCTAAGGCTTTTCGAATGTTATGGGCACTTCGAAGATCTTTCAAACGATTAGACGAGGGTATGTTCCAAGTACTCTATGCAACATATGTCAGGCCTCATCTAGAGTACTGCATACAAGCGGCGAGTCCATGCTTCAAAAAGGAGGCACATACCCTGGAAAGAGTACAGAGGGTAGGAACAAAATTAGTTAGTGGTATCTCACACCTTCCTTATGATAAGAGGATGGAGCATTTAAATCTCTTCCCATTATCATACCAAAGGAGGAGAGGCGACTTAATTTTGGCTTACCGTATATTCAAGGGTGATTTAGGGATTGACCTTTCCAACCTTTTCTCTCCCTCTAGGATACATTTACGGGGTCACCAGAAGAAGGTGCTCAAACCAAGGTCGAATAAAATACGTTTGGAGTTTAGGTTCTCTCACAGAGTGGTCAACGACTGGAACTCCTTACCTGATTCAGTAGTAACAGCTCCATCGGTGAACGCTTTCAAATAGCCTTCTATCCTTATAATATGAATCTGAAATCGCCGAAAAGACAGATATCTATTTGCTGAACTTCGTGTTCTCTTCTTTCTGAATAATAATTGTAACTATGTAAGCTTATACACAGAAATGCGATTGTACAGTTTTTGAAGATGAGATCACTGAAAAGGTATCTATCTGTTTGCCGAGGTTCGTGTATTATCAAAGAATACTATAAAGGTGTATCTATGAGCGTCAGTGGCATAGCGGTTAGGACGCTCGCCGGCCATGCACGTGGTTCGGGGTTCGAACCCTGGCCGACGCACTCCATTGCCTCGCTAAGCCAGAAATAATGCTGGTGGAGAGGAAAGGTTGGGCTTGAGGCTAGCATACCCATCCTGTAAAATAAACAGTGCTACAGAAACTTCAAGCCACTAGCTTGAGGCCCTATGTTCCACTGGGGAATGTGAAGGATAAAAAGAAAAAGAAGGGTACCTATCAAACTGCTGCATCGGAATGTCACATATCTGAAGAATTTTATTCACTTAAGTATAGACTGTTGTGTGCCATTTCTGTGTTACAGAATGTTTTGACTATTTCTGAGTATATATGATCAATAAAATGCCAAGCATAGTTTCTTCTTCACTGACAACAATCGCATTCTTTATATGCTACCAGCTCAAAGATGATTCATTATCATTATTAGTGTTGCTATGATTCCCATCACTTTCGAGGAAGACATACTGCACTGGTTGCCTACCACCACTGTCGTCAGCTAGCTCCATTACTCCTCAAAACCTTTTATCTTCATTAGTATTGGAAAGTTTTCACTGTTTGAAGACTGTAAATCTACTAAAGAATCAGCTACTGAATTCTGCTTTATAGTAGTTTAACTTAAATGAATTTATACAATCTTATAAGAAGTAAACCGGATTATGTAAAACTAAGCAATCACTTATGGTTTGAATAATATATTAAATAACCTGTGGAACGCAGGTGGAGAGGTAAATGAGCAAAGTGTCTTAATATCAGTATGATATGTACATGGATAACAGGTTCGTTCACAGATTCCTCAGAACCACGGAACAATTTAAGATAACATTACGTGATGTTGGATGTAGCTATTAGACTGTGTTATTTTTGTGTTATTCAAAGAAATAATAAAATAAAGTGCTGACTTAACACACTACAAAACAGTAAAACTTTATGGTTTTCAATATCCTGTTACTTTGTAGGATATTACAACGAATTAAAGACGGGCATATACTGGACGGACAAAAAAACCCTCGAAGATGTGAACTTCACGGATGTACTATGTCTAATGCCACAAAAGTTGTCAGAAGAGGCAGAAATAACAAAAGTTCAAGTGATCGTAGAGAATACAGGGGTGATGATGATACCTAACCGATAACAACAAATACCAGTACACATCAGTGGCGTAAATTTAAAGGAAGTAACCCCCCTCATTTATCAAGGCAGCATTATTTCCACTACAGTTGATAGCGATATTGATGCTGAAGCCAACTAGCGAGGATCAGAAAGACAAGGCAGATATTCACTGGTCTGAAATCAGCGAACAAAATCGTCTACACTTGAGTTTCTAAGACAAATATCAAGTCAACGCTTCTATATGGTTCACAGATTTAGAATGTACGGCACCAACATCATTTCAAACTGGCTTCAGACTTTTGTCAGCTGCTTTCTTCATTCAACACTGAAGAGGAAATTGTCAACAAAGATTTCTAGTGTCAAACGAACTAAGCACGTATCTCCTAAAAGTGTTCCTATTCGTCACGTCCTCCAGTGGAACATAGGGCACCAAGCTAGTGGGCTGAAGTTTCTGTAGCAGTGTTTATTTTACAGGATTGGATTGCTGACCTCATGCCCAACCTTTCCTCTACACCAGTATTATTTTGGCCTTAGCGAGTTAAAGGAGTGCGTCGGCCGGGTATCGAACCCCTGATCATGTGCATGGTCAGCGAGCGTCTTAACCGCTATGCCACCGACGCACTTGCCTGAAGGTGTGCTGAAGGAAATGGAGATAGACTGAACGTACGCTGAGGAGATGTTCAAGTGATATCACACACTAGGCGGGCTGTTATGGGGAACCTGAATGGGAAAGGCTGAGCTAGGCGTCCAATGGTGACATGAATTGTGTACTCAGGTAAAAGTGACAGAATGAAATGGAGAGGTCCTCCTGAAGCCAAACATTCTTTCCAAAAAACAAAGGGAATAATAATGATAAACACTGAATGAATTAGACTTCAGTGATGAATTGGTTTCACTGGTGGTTAGCTTCTGTATAGCAACAAAAATCCGTGGAGTCTTCTTTATTATTAAGAGTATTACTATTCTTTCTTTGTATTCTCAGTTAAATTTAAGGCTTCGTCAGTAAATTCTCACTGAACTCGGTTCTATAGTGTCAATTTTAGCTGGCCCTACAACTGCCCATATGATACTTTCCATGTCTTCCCAGGATACATGCTCACTTCGTCTCTTCCAGTTCACGTTCCCCTCAACAACCTTCCCGCTATGTGATGTCATTTGGACGTCTTTTCAGCGTATGTTCAGCACATCTCCATTTCCTACTGCATACCTCTCTAGCAGTAGGTTGTTGGTTGGTTCTCTGCCTACCTGACTCCCTTGTAAATTATCATTCCCGATCTTCAGTAACAGTGTAGATTTCCAAGTCGATGACAGAGTAATAAACCCCTATCCTGCTTTCTCGATCCAGTTCTTATTCATGTCACCTATAGTTGAAACGATCATGAGCAGTTCAGGTAAGTGAAATGGACAGCTGTCTCGGGATTTTCCCTTTCTAATCTCCGACTTTGTAGCACACCTGACACAAATCACTCGTGAAATCTGGGTCAATAAAATTGAGGAAAGGTGTTGAGTGCCATTCCACACTTTGTTAGAAGATGTTGCATACTGTAGCCATTTGATCTACGCAAGATTTGTTTCCCTTGAATTCAGCTTGTTTCGGGAGAAGTCTTCTATCAGATACATCGTTTAGTCCTTCCAGACTGATGAGACTAATATATTGCTTGCAGTGAACAGGAACTTGATGCCACGTCAGTTCTTTGGCAGTTGCATAAGTTAACCAACTCCTTCAGAGTCCACTTTAGATAACAAATAAAAGTGGCCGTAGACCTTTAGTTGATATGGTGAGGTTGGGTAATTTAGATAGCCTACATGAATACTGATTTGTTCGCGAGTAGTATATACGTTTTTCTGAAATCCGATGGCTGACTCCACATTTTGATAGATTTAATGAATAACGAGGTAGAATTGCTGTCCTCACGTCTAACCTTCTGTCTTTACTGGTCTTACTTTCGGCTTATCAAAGTTCTCATATATATGATGGATGAAGTCAACTCAACTTTGTATACCTTTCACACTTCGTTTTCTCAATATCAGGTTCAGTTTTGTAGAGAGAAATTTGAATGATTCACTTTCATATTGAACTAAGTCATTTTAACATTTTTGAATAGAAAATTACTTTACACTTCCAGTCAACTCAGTGACAATGTCATGTTTATGACATTTTGTCAATGAAGTGACTTGTTGGTTTCTTGTTATTCAGTCATAGCATAATATACATGTCATTTTATTCATAGTTTAGACAATTTAGGCGGCGATTTAATTTTTATAAACTCACTGTCTTTCTTTAGGTATATACCACTGTTAGTCAAACTTATTTGCTTTATGGACAGCGTTTAAGCATTTACGTGTTTTAGGTAACTTTTAATCAAACTTTACAAGTTCACATAGCACTTATCCAGCATAGACACTTGATGTCATTGTTGGTTGATAGAATCGGAGTTCAAGTTCTGTGAACTAGTGGATAACAATTCAATCTATAAAGTCATCAGGTACTTAGTTCCTGTGAATGTGTAAAGATATTCAAGAGGCAGCCTGCTTAGGACTTGAGCTACCAAAAACCCCCAACATTATATTACATCTTATTCCCAGTGTTCAAATTGTTTAAATCAACAAAAGTATTTTAAATGCCTTCTGCTTCTCAAGTTCAGCAGAAACTTGAGAAAAAGCTAAATCGTGGGTGGTATGGTAACATGGTGACGTATCCCAATACACAAAGAGATAACTGTTCCTGGACTTTTTAGTAAAACCGCCTATCCATAGGAAAAAAATAACCACCTGCAATCTATCATCATAGAGTTATGTCTTAAGGTCACAAAACGCACTCCTGCACTTCCGTTAATTGACTTCCAACCAAATGTCGTGCATTTCTCAAAGGAGAAAAAGGAGAAATACCATAGGGGATTGGTTCACACTTCAAGTCAAACGACAGTGCGCCACGTCATTTATCAATCAAGACGTCGTCGGGAACCGACATCATTTAGGAAGGACTGGACAATATTTTGTACTCGTAGATTGGTTTAAACGTTTTAAATTCATATTGTAAGCATCATACTTGTCGGCGTAACTTATGCCTTCATTGGAATTACTCAATCTCTAGCAATCTCTAGAGAGGAGAGATCGCAGGAGAGATCGCCTAACTATTATGTTTCTGAGTTTCATTGCCAGCAATTAGATATATTACACCTTCTTTGAATGATAAGATCAGGTTCAAACTATTGTTTTGTATAATCTGGAAACAACCCCCTTCTTGCACTGTTGTCATCATTTGAAGTGATGACAGTGTATAATTGTAGGACGTGTACAAACAGAAAGATGAATATTAAAAAGGAAAATGTTTTGACTAGTCGGCTGGTTTCAGAGTGTAGTGTCTTTTATGAATCACTGTTAATTGGTTGAACAGCCAATCTTTATTCTTGTTATCATTGAGCATTCTTTTTTTTGGGGGGGGGGGGAATACCCACAACCATGTGAGTTACACATTTTAAAACAACCATGAACAAGTTACTATTCAGCTATTAATAGATGTGTAAAACTTGGGCACCGTGGTAGTAAGTAATTCCATATTAGTTTGTTTATTAGATGTATCACACAATGAAACACCATTATTATTTACTGGATGACAAGGCAGGAATAAAAGTGTCTGGCATTCAAACCAACAACAAACTCAATTAGAAACAAGCTTTGTCGGTTAAAGGATCCTGCCTGTGGAGCCTTTAGAACAAAACAATTTAGTTTATCTAATAACCTGCCTGCGATTTTTGTCAGGTCAAATGCATAGGTCAAACTAGTAGAACAGGTGCAGTCAGACTAGCCGAGCATAAAAATTTAGCAGCGAAATCTAGATTGATTGACCCAAATAAGATAAGAAATCTAGAGAATAGTTCAGCTAGAGCACTCACAACATACAATTACACACAACCATACAATAGGATGGATGGGATAAGATGAAAGTTTTAAAATCTAATGTCACAGGGTAGAGGGAGAGATTGATAACTGGAGCTTTGTTTATCGAATCAACTGCAACTACAAGTAATAGGAACGATTCAACACCTGTCCAGTTGGACATCTGGAATATTCTACTACCCTGACGACGACAAATAGGAGAGAACAAAGAAAGCTGTCAAACTCAAGCTTCGAAGTCGTGTGATTATAACTGATATAATTATGAACAATAAATTTTTGTTCAAAACGTCATCCAGTAAATAATACTGTTTCACTTGTGATACATCTAATAAACAAACTAATATGGAATTACTATTCAGCTATCAGCTGTAAATTCAATGGTTGCCCAAGTAACTTAATTCCGGAACTTTTTAAGATAAGACAGTAATCATTGGATAACGTCAAGCGTCAGGTCCTCAGCGGGAAGCCGAATGGGAAAAGATGGTTGGGTGTGCGATGGGGGCATGGAGGACATCGCGTGAGGAGGAAACGAAGGCTTATTAGCAGTTGCGGAGCCGGCTAAAAGACTGCATAGTGCAGAGAGAAATGCGCATATGCTTTTGAAGCCCTATTTTCCACTCATAATACAAAGGGGATAGCAATAAATGAACAATAAGTTAGTATCGTGACATTCTATAATACTGACTTCATTGATAATGAATTGTAGTCAGTAGTGAGCCATGGCATGTCATTTAATTATAAATGATTATAACTTTAGAGCATGACTTATATTCCTGTGTCTAGGTTTCATGCTCACTGGCACTCTTCAGAAGAGCGTCTCCGCTATCTAAAAAGGAACTGATACATGCTCCCCACGGCAAAGTGATTCGGTCTATACAATGTGTCTTTCTTACATATGCATGACAAAAAGAAATAAGTTAAATTGATATAAGAATAAAACTTGTGCACTGTGGTAGAGTGTAATTCCATTATGGGTAAATTTTATTTTGATAAAGTCTCACAGTGTTTGTCGTGCCACTTCTTACTGGTCATGTAATTCACTAAGTACCAATGAACTGAAGTGAGAACTTTTCACAAACTGTCAACTCTTTGAAGTTGTGCAAGACTTTCTGGAAGCACACACATTGCAAGTTGGTGGTGGACAGAGGGGCGAACCATTAGAGCAAGTTAACTGATATATTCACGACTAGTGGTGTTTCGATACAGCAGGTGTAAATGATAACTTGCTTCGCTGAAGATCTCTAGATCTTATGTTCCCTTAAGTTAGCGGATTTGCATGCTAGAATGAGACTGTTAATTATGAAATGAACTTCTTGATTCCCATTGGTGATTGTTTTGACTAAGTGACTTACTAACTAACTGGTTTCATTTCTTGCGAAGGAGGTCTGTCTTGATGACATTGATGGAATCTATGAAGAAACTGTAAACTATATGAACGTGTATACATTTGTATCACTCCTTGGATTCCCAGTGGAATGAAGTCCTCCTCCATACTGTGTAGTTTCATTAGTAGTGTTGTCTGTTCGCTTTAATTGAAGGAAGGTGGGGTTGCTCAGTAATTCCGTCCAACCTTCCGTCTTCTCTGGACCAAATATCAGCTAGTAAATCATATCACCTTGATATGATTATGAGCAATAAATTGTGCTTGAAACGTCATCAGTAGAAATAAGTTAAATATCGGAGGTGATGAAGTAGTCACCAAATAACTATAAAACCCATAGTAGATAGGATTCTTACTATTCCCTTGGTTTCCTTCTGAAATGTTGGACTTCGGCAGCACATTACCATTCTGCTGTGTTTTCTGAAGTCTTTATAAGC
This sequence comes from Trichobilharzia szidati, assembly GCA_944472155.2. Taxonomy (NCBI): domain Eukaryota; kingdom Metazoa; phylum Platyhelminthes; class Trematoda; order Strigeidida; family Schistosomatidae; genus Trichobilharzia; species Trichobilharzia szidati. Next base: position 394,425 of record CALYDE020000722.1, on the reverse strand, counting down.
TTGCTCTACGATTTCCCATAAGCTTTCAATTCCTCCTCACACGACATGCTATACGTCCAGCTTGTCTTCACCTAATAGGTGCGTCGGTGGCACAGCGGTTTTGACACTGGCCTACCATGCTCAGAGTCCCGGGTTCGATACCCTGCGACCGCACAGCCGATATCGTAGGCTGACCTGCAATATATGGGTTACCACTATCACACGCTGAATATTTCATATTTGTACCAAAAATACAGTGTGGAATCAAGCAATAATCAAAAAACTTTAAAAAATCCAGATCCAACTCTAGGACCAGTCTCCTTTGTGCTTATTCAACCCAATCTGCATTTCTTCTGCATATTTATTAGTCCAGCCATATATTGTTGTCTAGTTCACTGCCTGCGAGAGTTCATTGTTCTCAGTCGTTTCTGGCTGACCATCTGACCTTCAGTATCGAGTGAAGGAAGCTGTTGTTAAGTGGCTACAGTCTACTTCCGATGAATCTTCATACCATGTAGAGACACTGACTTGACATTAGCGTTGTAAATCCGATCTTGTTACTTATACTGAGTGCGGCAGATTTGTAAACTCATAACAGACTGATGAAGACCTGTTGTGCCTTTCCGATCCTTGAGGGAATTAGTATCCTCATCTGTGTCGCCTACAAATAAAATGACGCTGCTTAGATTAGTTGAAATTGGTGGCATCTTTAAATTTGTTGATAGCGAGTGGGTGACTGGTGTTGTTATTTCGGTATCTTAATTGTCCCCGTCTCCTTTACGTTCATTTTAAGTTTTGTCTGCCTTTTCTGCCGACTTGGTGGTTTTCACCTGCTGATCTTCGATGTTGTGTGATATTAGACATAAGTCATCCGTGTAGTCCAGATCTTCTGGAAGTTTCCTACCAACCAAGTGTGTATATGTCTTCTCAATCTCCAGAGCTATCCTCATGATTCAGTCCACCACAATTAAGAAAGTGTCATTCATAGACACTTGCTCTTCTAGATTAACGCCTAATTGACACGTGAAACTTTATTTATATTAAGAATCATATTTTCCACAGTTTTCAAAATCTTATCCTATATTTCATACAAGAAATCCATTGTAGTGAATTTGAACAAAGCACTAACAACAACAACAACACACACATGAGGAAGGATAAAGCAAGAGATTCCTTTTATTTCGTTGGGTGTATCTTTTGTCAGTCAGTTGCATACAACCTGAATAATGAAAGGCAATAGTTTTTTCAACATTACAATTTTAGGATATGTAGTGCATCTTTGTAAAGTAAAGTATTTAATTTGTGAAAGTCAAGCCGGAAATCATATTCTAAATGTTTTTACCTGTTATAACACTCAAAAACATAGACTAGCAAATGTAGATAGAGCTATATGCTCAGAAAAAGTAATTGAAGATTAATTAATCATTGTATATGATACTTTGATCAAAAATGACTATCTCGACAAATTTATCAAGAAAAACATGACAAAGAAAGCGAAAAAGGACTACTTACTGTCTGTAAACAAGAAGCCTTTATATATACGACTACAATTCATGGGCAATATACCAAGCGAGATAATTACGCAGAAATTAAGGAGATTAGTTGGCGAACTACACATATTATTCTTTACACGACCGATTGTGCTACCTCGACTGAAAGATGAAGTACCTAGACTAGCCACTTCAAATTGTATCTATCAGTTCAACTGCGCTTGTGGAGCGAGTTATGTTGGCCGTTGCTCTAG